>VXAB01001057.1:0-13073 GCA_013399175.1 Odontophorus gujanensis
TTCGAGGCAATGGTATAAAATAACAAACAGTAAGTATCTTGTCCCCCCCACTCCCTCCAGTTTTATTTTTTTAGCATTATGCCATATGGTATGGGATATCACTTTGACAAGTTTCGATCAGTTGTCAGGGTTCTGTCTCAGCTCCTTGTGCAATTCCAGAAATAGCTCTAAACTGTTTTCTGTACAACACATTTCTAGTAATGACTTGTTTTTGTTGTTCTTGAACCCAAATATGAGTAAAAATATTTGGGAGGTATGCTGGAGTACTAACAAATAAATATTTATAAACTTTAAAAGATTTAATGACTGCAGGACTGTTATCTGTGTATTTGAAAGATGCAAATTACTCAATTCATTTTAATTAACAGTCTCAATTAATAAATTGGCTTTGAATTTTTGTACATGGACAGTTTACACAAGATTGCTGTGGAAATCTTGCTGAAATTATTCTGGAAAGTTCAAAGCTGAAGAAATGTTTGCAAAGTCATTTTGACAAGTAAAGGAGACCATATTGTTTCCATGCTACACAGTTCCCAGTTCACATTTACGCTGTATGAATTTACTGATGATGACCACGCACAGCAGTTGTAGTTCCTGAAGGTAATTTTGGGACTGTTTAACCATCTGCTGATTCTCACTGTAACAGCTCAGTGACAATATCATGAGAGTATCTGACGTAGATATTCTGAAAAAAATATGGGTAATACAAATATTCATTTTCCAACTGTTGCTTTGATTGATATTCTTGTTTCTGATGTTGTGTAGAAGGATTTGGACTTGATATGATCTTAGCAACTTTATTTGTGGAGTGCATCTAATTGTAGATTTTTAAAAACAGTTATTGATTTTAGAAGTGTCAGAATTTACTGCTTCTTTGGGTAGTGTTATCAACACAAACTCCAATTAAAATATGCAATATATTAATATAAGGGGAAGGTATACTTAGAACTTATGAAGAAGTGTGCAAATATGACACATCGTTATTTGTCAGTACTAGATGAATCCCAATCTGGAATTGCCTTCATTCCAGAGGACCAGCAATCCAGCCTGTCCAGATCCCTGTTTAGGGGCTTCCAACCACCTACCAGATCAACATTTCCTTCCTGCTTGGTGTCATCTTCAAAATTACTGAGAGTGCACTCAATCCCCTTGTCCAGGTCATCAATAAAGACATTGAACTGGACAGGCTCCAATACTGAACTCCCTGGGGAACATCGGTCACTAGTTGGGTTTAACTCCATTCACCACCAAACTCTGGGCCTGCTCTTCCAGCCAGTTCTTTACCCAGTAAAGAGTGTACCCGACCAAGCCAAGGGCTGCCAGCTTCTCTAGGAGGAACATTGTTGAGAGATGGTGTTAAAGGCTTTTCTGACATCTAGGTAGACTACATCAAAGACTCATCCATCACATGGGAAAGTCTATAATAGAAAGAGGTCAAGTTAGTCAAGAAGGACCTACATTTTATGAACCCATGTTGTCTGGGCCTGATCACTCAATCGTTCTGCACATCCCATGTGATCTCACTCAGTCACCTCCCTTACCCTGTCAACCACCATTCTAATGTAGCTCAGTTTACAGCTGGCTTCTGGGCTGCAAGTGAACATGACTCATGCCAAAATTTTCATTCATCAAGACCTCAATTTATCCCCAGTCTGCACAGATACCAGGAATTGCCATGACCCAAGTGCAAGACCTTACACTTGCCCTTGCTCAATTTCATGGAATTCACATTAGCCTACTCTTTAAGCCTGCCTACAATTTTCTGGATGTCACCCTTTCCTTCCAGCTTATCAACTACATCACTCAGCTTCATGTCATCCACAAACTTGCCAAGGGTGCACTCAACCCTTTTATGCTATAAATAAAGATGTTAAACAGTAGTGGTCCCAGTAGAGACCACCAAGGGACACAGCATATTATGTGTCAAAGACATAATTCTAGGTAGATATGGCTCCAGGAAAAGAAAATGACAAAATAACAAAAATTAACATTACCTTGTAATGTTTTTAGTTTCTATTTTCCTAATTTTCTTGATTAATATAATACTGTGAGTCTATAATGTAAAAAGATTATTATACTACTATGAGGTGTAAACTGGTCCTCCTTTCAGGTGAGACAGTGTTAATAGCACACCCATGTTTTTGTTGTTGCATGATGACTGATTGCCCAGGCCTAGGACAAACAGAAATGGACACAAGAGAAAGGTGTGAGGGGGGCAGGGTCAGGACAGCCTAAATAAGCCACGGAGTTATTCCATTCAATGTGACATCATGCAGAAGGCAATAATGCTGTAGGGAGTTGGCCAGGGAGTAGTCACTGCTCTGGGATTATCTGGGCACTGATCATTGGGTGATGACACAATGCATTGCTAGGGCGTTTTGGTCAGTAAGTAGTAGTATTGTTTACTGAACAGTCAATGAATGGTGCGTAGCTGCCTTGGGTATAAATATACACATATTTACAAAGGTAATTTTTTTTTTTATTGTTTATTTTCTCTTTTTGTTTTCTGTCTTAGTAAATATTTTTTATCTCAAACCCGAGTTTTATTTTTTATTTTTTTTATTTCTCTGTGGGGATAGTGAGCAAACGGTTGTGTGCTGCTTAGCTCCCTGTGTTGTGGTTTTTCGGTTTTGCTGCTGGTATTCCGCAACAGAACATCATGTTGGGAATTAAAGGGTTAGTGCTTTGGCGGGCGCAGAAGAGTGGGAGGAGCTCCGGACCGGACACAGCCGCTCATTCTGGCGCTCTTTCTGCCTGCCTGCCGTGGAGATAAAGCACGTGTGCTTCCCCTACAGTTTTACTACCGTAAGATTCTCAGATTTTTGGATACTTTTAATAATAATTATTTTTTTTCCTAGACCCATCTGTTAACTCCGTACCCTTCCCCCATCCAACCCCCCCCCCCTCCCCCACGGCTGTGCTCGGGCGGCTGCGTTGCCACCGAGGGTGCAGTTGTTTTCTTTTCCTTCCTTCCCCCTCTCCCTGTTTTTCCCTTTTGTCCCTGTCACGGATAACACCGTGACACCCTGAAAGTCTAACAGGAGATACAGTATTCAAAAAGTGTTTAGAGTTGATGGGATAAGCAAATGTTTCTTCAAAATAATTCTGTGTCTAGGTTTCTGATGGGGTATTTATCATGTCAAATTGTGGTCCAGTTTGAAATGTGGCTATAATAAACTACAGTGTATGTNCACTGTCACAGATAACACCGTGACACCATCCTCTGCAATTCTGTGACTGTGAAAGGCAGACAGATCTGGCACTGTTTAGTATGGAGAAGAAGAGATTGAGATGTGATCTTAATGATGCAAATAGATATCTACAGGGTGTGTATTGAGTGGGTGATGCCAGACTTTTTTCAGTGCTGCTCAGCAGGAGAACAAAGAGCAATGGGCACAAACTAAACCACAGGAACTTCCATGTGGACACAAAGGGAAAAAAAAAAGACACTTGGAATGTGAAAGAGCGCAGGAGCAAGCTGCCCAAAACAGTTGTGGATTCTCCTTCTTTGCACATACTAGAAACCCATTTATATATTTTTCTTTGTAACCTGCTTTAACAAAGTGGTTGGACTAGATGATCTCTAGAGGCTCCTTCTAACCTCTACATTTCTGTGATTTTGTAAATTCTGGGCATTTGTTATAGCTTTGATATAGGAAGTGCTTCTATTTTCTATTATTTCTAACTATTACAAAAATATTATTTGTTTTATTTTATTTTTAGTTATTTTCTAGAAAAGTGATGATTTCCATATGTTCTGCTATGGTTTTCAACCCTTTATAGATGATTTCTGTCAGTTTTATATGTGAATAAGTAATAACTTGTCAACATACTTAGAGATGGAATTTTTCAAGTACTTATTATGACACCCATATAGCCTTAAGGCTAACCTTAGTGCAACTAACTACAAATTCCAAAATATTTTAAATGAAATGAAGACTTATGGAAGAACAACAGAGATGATAAAAAAATTGTAATTATATGTACTGCCACTGCAAATAGATCTTCTAATAGGTGACTAAGACTTCCATGTGCCAGTTGCTGTACAAAGAGCAGAAGTACAGAACCTGCCACTGAGAATTTAGACTCTTAATCTAAAAGTTGGGACAGAATAGACAAGTTCAGAAAAATGGGCAAGTGAATAGGTAAGACTGAGTAATATTAGAATGATTAGCATGGTCAAGGCATGTTATCACTCTGGGTAATTAGAAAAGTCATTGCTTATACAATAAAATTTCTGGTATGTAGGAAAATACAGTTTCTCTTCAATGAAAGATACATAAAAATATGAGAATGTCAGTGCTCCTGAAATACATGAAATCTGAATTAGGCAATGTTTTAGAAGAATAAGGAATGTATTTTATGATTTATTCTGTTTTTCCTCAACATTTGTGAACTGTCACAGAAAATGTCAAACTTTAAACCAGATATTTATATATACACACATAATATATTCAAAATCTGTTGGTCTGATGAGCATTTTCAATTGCTAAAATCGGGTTTCTAGTTAGGATATCAATGCAATGAATAATGGGTAGAAAGCCTATAACTAAATATAGCTACATAACTTCCCAAAGGCTCTTTTCCTTTCTGACTGTTTTTGGGCACAGCTAGTCCCAAGAGGTACCTCAAGAATGTTACTATTCCTTTTCACGTAGAGACTGAAGCGTACTTCCGGACATAACTTTTATCCCTTTCCTCTGCCATGCCCTGTGAATTGTATTTTGTTCTTACTAATAAGGATGGGCTTGTTAGGGAAGTGAAGGTCAGGGGCAGATTGGGATGTAGCAATTATGAGGTGGTGGAGTTCAAGATCTTGAGTGGAAGAAGCAAACCGAAAAGTAGAGTTGCTACCGTGGACTTCAGGAGAGCTGACTTTGATCGCTTCCAGGACCTTCTTGGAGCTAGGGTGTTAGAAGGTAAGAGGGCCTATGAGAGTTTATCAGCATTTAAACAATGCTTCTTCCAAGTTCAGAATCAGTGCATCCCTGGGAGTAAGGAAGTGGGCAAGGGTGGTGGAAGACCTGTGTGGATGAGCAAGGAGTTCATGCATAAACTCAAAGGGAAAGAAAGGTCCATGAAATGTGAAAAAAGGGCCCGACCACTTGGGAAGAATATAGGAATGTTGTCAGGGCCTGCAGGGATGCTACGAGGAAAGCCAAAGCCAACGTGTAAATGGATCTGGCAGAAGAGATAAAGGATAATAAGAAGGTGTTTTTTTTTTTCCCTTGGGTGTGGGAAGAAATGATCCGAGAGCGTCTATGCAACATCACTGTATGTAAATCCATGGGCCTCTTCCAAATCCTATAATTCTGTGATTCTGTGGTATTATTAATTATTTTAAATGAGTATTGAAAATAAGACCATCAAAATTGATTTTTGTTTTTTAAAGGCAATGATAGTAATAACCATTTTTCAAACCTTAGCTCTGTGATTATAAATTCCAATAATCTTAGGGACCACATTTACTCTAAGAGTATGTCTGAATATATGGACTTGATTATATCTGTCAGATACATACATCTCAGGCCACCTCTCTTGCTGATGAATGCTGTAAGCAAATAAGTAATACATATTTATAGCCAGTTGTGCAGATAATTTCCTCATATTGTCTCCATTAGAGAAAGACTAAATAATGTTTGCAAACATGCATGAAAAATCCAAAATAAGCCCCCAGAATGAAAATATACATAAAGGAGTATTATAGAGGTTAAACTGATCAATGAGGACAAATTAGAGTAGACATTAAATTTGAATAGGTATTCAAGGTGGAGCAAAGCAGTGAAATGCATTAGAAGTTACAGTTTGATTTCAGAGAATCGTTTTGTCCATGTGACAGTTCAGCAGGCAGGTTTGCTGATGCAAACACAGTGCATCATTAAGAAACATTTAGGTGATATTAAGTAGGTAAATATTCCAGACACAAAATGAATAATAGCTGGAGCACATGACCTTTAATAAACTCTAAAAACAATTCTTAAGTTGCATTTCTAGACAATACTAGTTAAAACATTCATAGATAATTCATACCATATAAATTCTGCTTCCCTTCTCTCACTCCTACAACGTTTTAAAATATGGTAATTTTCTTTGTTTGAAGCTACTTATAATTGCAATTTAACTGTTTGTTGTTATTTTTTACAGATTATATGATATTTCTCAATATAAATTATAATTGATATCTCTATACCATAAGGATTGAATGGAGTGTATAAAACAGTCCTTGAGAATTTTTATGATATTTAGTTGTGCAACTAATGTTACTCTGTCATAATTAGAAAGCTTACATAACAAGTGTATGAATAGTGGAGTCTTTTTTTTCTAGATACTTGATTGAGGCAAAAGCTTGCCTGCTTACCTGATCTTGTGTGTAGCAACTGAGAATATATATATATATACATTTTGATTGTTTCTTTGTTTGTTTTCAGAAACCTTAAAGTGATTCTAAAATAACCAGTTCTTTTTCACTGGGCTAAAAAAATAAAAAAAAAAAGTCCAAACAAACTATCTTCCACCTTGAACATTTCAAGAAAAATCTACATCTAAAAAACAACCCTGAAAATTTCTATGTACTTTTACAAAAGACCATTATTTGTTTAATGGAATGATTTTCTTCCTATTATTTTGCAGAACTGCAGAGTAAAATACATCTTAAATCAGGAAAATGATTGTACTATAATTATGATCAGATATTTGAACTAACATGTCTTCTGTGTCTCTGTATATATCTGAATGTATATATATATATACACACCTATAGAAAATCCTATATATGTAATAGAGTCATATGTATGTATTTCAGATAATGCTGCTATTTCAGCAAATCATGGAAGGCCTTATTGGCATTAAATTCCATCAAATAATTAATGGTGATTGAAGTCAAATGTCTCCCTAAGAGTTTTGAAGGAGGTGGGAGTGAATCTGGCATTTCTGCTCACTAGGGGGTCTAGCTGAATATTGTTTGTCGAGTGGTGAACGTGTGCATCACTTGACATATAATTTCATATATTTATATAAAATCATAATTATTTTTCTTTTCCTTCTCTCCATCTTAGTAAATAGTTTTATCTTGACTCACGAGTTCTCCTTTGGTTTAGTCCATTGGGAAGTGGTGAAGTGAGCAAATGATTGTGTGTTGCTCAGCCACTTGCTGAGTTAAACCACAGCTCAAAACAAATTGTAGTTATGTATAATACAAGTTTGGTACAGTGTAACTGCATGAGCTGTAAGAATGCAAGCTGTTGAGATGATTAAATAAATAAACATGTAACATTTGTGCATGTTCCCCACATTCGTAGGTTCAGAAAAGAAAGTCTTAAAAGCTAGGNAATAAACATGTAACATTTGTGCATGTTCCCCACATTCGTAGGTTCAGAAAAGAAAGTCTTAAAAGCTAGGACTGTTTATGGTAAAGAAGTAAAAAATAATATTCAAACTAAATAAAATTAAGCATGATGCTAATTGGTGGGACAATTTGAATGTATGAAAGGCTGAATGATCAATACCAAGAGGAATAAAATGAAGCATTTTTATGTTCTAGAGGTTTGCCCTCATCTAGTTCTCATTATAACATCAGTATCATTGTTTAGCATGAGCTGAGGTGAAGCAGGACCTTAAAATAGCTATCATATTTCGCTGTTGTCAAAGCCAGTTTTTACTGAAAGAAGAGTTGCATGCTTACATCTACTATTTAAAGCACACATGGCTCTAAATTTAAAACATGTATATATAACAAAAATGTTACTTGTCATGACCACAAAAATGCATTCTTCACTTGCTAGCTAACTGTGGATAAAGAAATGTATGAGCAAGGAAAGGAAAATAAATTAGGAAAATGCTCTACAGAATGCATAGCCTTCCTATTTTCTGTCTGATAAGCAATGAAGATTTTATTTANTCAGCATTTAAACAATGCTTCTTCCAAGTTCAGAATCAGTGCATCCCTGGGAGTAAGGAAGTGGGCAAGGGTGGTGGAAGACCTGTGTGGATGAGCAAGGAGTTCATGCATAAACTCAAAGGGAAAGAAAGGTCCATGAAATGTGAAAAAAGGGCCCGACCACTTGGGAAGAATATAGGAATGTTGTCAGGGCCTGCAGGGATGCTACGAGGAAAGCCAAAGCCAACGTGTAAATGGATCTGGCAGAAGAGATAAAGGATAATAAGAAGGTGTTTTTTTTTTTCCCTTGGGTGTGGGAAGAAATGATCCGAGAGCGTCTATGCAACATCACTGTATGTAAATCCATGGGCCTCTTCCAAATCCTATAATTCTGTGATTCTGTGGTATTATTAATTATTTTAAATGAGTATTGAAAATAAGACCATCAAAATTGATTTTTGTTTTTTAAAGGCAATGATAGTAATAACCATTTTTCAAACCTTAGCTCTGTGATTATAAATTCCAATAATCTTAGGGACCACATTTACTCTAAGAGTATGTCTGAATATATGGACTTGATTATATCTGTCAGATACATACATCTCAGGCCACCTCTCTTGCTGATGAATGCTGTAAGCAAATAAGTAATACATATTTATAGCCAGTTGTGCAGATAATTTCCTCATATTGTCTCCATTAGAGAAAGACTAAATAATGTTTGCAAACATGCATGAAAAATCCAAAATAAGCCCCCAGAATGAAAATATACATAAAGGAGTATTATAGAGGTTAAACTGATCAATGAGGACAAATTAGAGTAGACATTAAATTTGAATAGGTATTCAAGGTGGAGCAAAGCAGTGAAATGCATTAGAAGTTACAGTTTGATTTCAGAGAATCGTTTTGTCCATGTGACAGTTCAGCAGGCAGGTTTGCTGATGCAAACACAGTGCATCATTAAGAAACATTTAGGTGATATTAAGTAGGTAAATATTCCAGACACAAAATGAATAATAGCTGGAGCACATGACCTTTAATAAACTCTAAAAACAATTCTTAAGTTGCATTTCTAGACAATACTAGTTAAAACATTCATAGATAATTCATACCATATAAATTCTGCTTCCCTTCTCTCACTCCTACAACGTTTTAAAATATGGTAATTTTCTTTGTTTGAAGCTACTTATAATTGCAATTTAACTGTTTGTTGTTATTTTTTACAGATTATATGATATTTCTCAATATAAATTATAATTGATATCTCTATACCATAAGGATTGAATGGAGTGTATAAAACAGTCCTTGAGAATTTTTATGATATTTAGTTGTGCAACTAATGTTACTCTGTCATAATTAGAAAGCTTACATAACAAGTGTATGAATAGTGGAGTCTTTTTTTTCTAGATACTTGATTGAGGCAAAAGCTTGCCTGCTTACCTGATCTTGTGTGTAGCAACTGAGAATATATATATATATACATTTTGATTGTTTCTTTGTTTGTTTTCAGAAACCTTAAAGTGATTCTAAAATAACCAGTTCTTTTTCACTGGGCTAAAAAAATAAAAAAAAAAAGTCCAAACAAACTATCTTCCACCTTGAACATTTCAAGAAAAATCTACATCTAAAAAACAACCCTGAAAATTTCTATGTACTTTTACAAAAGACCATTATTTGTTTAATGGAATGATTTTCTTCCTATTATTTTGCAGAACTGCAGAGTAAAATACATCTTAAATCAGGAAAATGATTGTACTATAATTATGATCAGATATTTGAACTAACATGTCTTCTGTGTCTCTGTATATATCTGAATGTATATATATATATACACACCTATAGAAAATCCTATATATGTAATAGAGTCATATGTATGTATTTCAGATAATGCTGCTATTTCAGCAAATCATGGAAGGCCTTATTGGCATTAAATTCCATCAAATAATTAATGGTGATTGAAGTCAAATGTCTCCCTAAGAGTTTTGAAGGAGGTGGGAGTGAATCTGGCATTTCTGCTCACTAGGGGGTCTAGCTGAATATTGTTTGTCGAGTGGTGAACGTGTGCATCACTTGACATATAATTTCATATATTTATATAAAATCATAATTATTTTTCTTTTCCTTCTCTCCATCTTAGTAAATAGTTTTATCTTGACTCACGAGTTCTCCTTTGGTTTAGTCCATTGGGAAGTGGTGAAGTGAGCAAATGATTGTGTGTTGCTCAGCCACTTGCTGAGTTAAACCACAGCTCAAAACAAATTGTAGTTATGTATAATACAAGTTTGGTACAGTGTAACTGCATGAGCTGTAAGAATGCAAGCTGTTGAGATGATTAAATAAATAAACATGTAACATTTGTGCATGTTCCCCACATTCGTAGGTTCAGAAAAGAAAGTCTTAAAAGCTAGGACTGTTTATGGTAAAGAAGTAAAAAATAATATTCAAACTAAATAAAATTAAGCATGATGCTAATTGGTGGGACAATTTGAATGTATGAAAGGCTGAATGATCAATACCAAGAGGAATAAAATGAAGCATTTTTATGTTCTAGAGGTTTGCCCTCATCTAGTTCTCATTATAACATCAGTATCATTGTTTAGCATGAGCTGAGGTGAAGCAGGACCTTAAAATAGCTATCATATTTCGCTGTTGTCAAAGCCAGTTTTTACTGAAAGAAGAGTTGCATGCTTACATCTACTATTTAAAGCACACATGGCTCTAAATTTAAAACATGTATATATAACAAAAATGTTACTTGTCATGACCACAAAAATGCATTCTTCACTTGCTAGCTAACTGTGGATAAAGAAATGTATGAGCAAGGAAAGGAAAATAAATTAGGAAAATGCTCTACAGAATGCATAGCCTTCCTATTTTCTGTCTGATAAGCAATGAAGATTTTATTTAATTTTGTAGTCCTAATGCAGTTTTATTTTGCATGATAAGCTCACCTGGAGAATTCTGCATTTGTTTATAATTGGATTTTCCATAAAATTTTGGTTTATATAATCACACAGACCATAGCTTGTGTCATCTAATTATCCATGTTTTGTTCTTCCTCTACTTGAAAATAAAATAAAATAAAAAAAAAAAAAACAAAACAAAAGGTTATATGCATTTACAATGTAAGAGAAATCTCAAGAAAAGCTATGTTCAAGTTTTGCTGAAAAGTAGTAGTTGGGTAGAGATGAGACTTAAGAAACACTACTAAGATGCGTTTGTAATGCATTTTATTTAGCAGTGTCTGGGTGATGGGTGTATATGTTCACTCTTGTAGAAAAGATGTAACATCTACGATCATTTTCCAGCAAAGATGACAAAAAGATGTGAAAGAGGGAACATGAGACTAATGTGTTGGCAGGTGTAGTGATTCCAGAAAACAGAACTTAAATAGTTAAATCTGTAGGAAATACACTACTGAACTGAATGACTTGAGCTGCTTTGGCAGGGGGGTTGCACTCGATGATCTCTAGATGTCCCTTCCAAACCCTACAATTCTGTGATTCTGTGATTCTTTTGAAAGTCTAGGGTGTTTGATTTTTAAGTACATTTTTAAGTACACAAACAGTGCATTTATTATGTTTTTGACATTAACTTCCATACAAACTTAATCTATCCAAAATAAGTGTTGTCCAGAAGTCAATAGTGTAAAATAATAGATCCAGCAGGTGTCCTATATTACTGACTGTGTAGAAAAGAAACATATAGTATGTTCTGTAAAAATAATTCACTAATCACACAATTCTCTGACAAGAATAAAGGCTGTAAAGTTAAACTAATAATAAAATACACTGGGAAGGAGATGTTTGCATTTATAACAATGAATTTTTAATTTTATAATCATCTTAAATCAAAACTTATGAAAGAGTAATGAATTCCAATTTACTGTTAATAGTTGTTCTATTTCTCTGAGAATAAACCTTTTTCTTATAGTTTGAAAAAGTGCATTGATAGTAAATAATTAAGCAGCATGGTAAAGCAGATACTGTTGTATGCATTGTAAGTGTAGCTGTTAAAGGGGAAAAACAAAGATAAAAACTTGAAAACAAAAGTGCTACGGGAGGAAGAAAAGAGTAAAAAAACCTTAGAGGAAAGATAATGTTTTCTAATTTTTCATAGATTAAAAAATAAATAAAAGTTGTTCCTAGTTTCATACACTCATTCAGCTCTTTAATTCCTTTTAATTTGAAGATGTTCCTACCCAGCATGGGTGCTCTGTTCAGGCTGATGGCCCTTCCCCAGAATAAATATGCAGTCATAATGGAGAGGTGTACATGTGTGTGTGAAGACTTGCATTGAATTATAAATACATAAATTCCATCTGTCTCCTCAGGACAAAAATGATATAGTTTTAAATAAAAGAGATTTATTTAAACTCGTCTTTACTTCATAGATGAATGAAACAAGCATGAATCCATAGCTGGACAGTGAGATGGTGTGGTGGCTGACCTCAGACATTGAGAGAAATTGATTCTATTTTGCCTGGCATCACTGAACAGTTACCAGACCAGAAAGCATACAAGGAAATATTCAGTTGTGCTAACCTTAGCAGTGTTGGGCATACAGTTGGCAGAGGGGAGGCTGCTAATGATTTTACAAAACTTTCAAATTATTAATAATAAATCATTATTTGTTCCAGGGATGGCATACAGCTCTTATGCATTCTGGAATACTGGGCTATGGACACATGCTTTGATCACAGTGAACTATGAGTATATAGAAATCTTCAGGGAAGGGAATTACAAGCAGCCATATGTTCTTTACATGAGTTTTTCTGGTATAGAAATGGAAGAAAGGTGCCAGTAAAGTCTGAAGTGTAGAAAAATGTATCAACTACCATCCTGTTAGTCTGTATTCAGGAATCTTAGTGGCATAATATTTGTAAGGACTTCAAAGCATCACTGGCAGAGGATATATCTTCAGCAATACAAATTCCATATGTTACTGACCAGCTCATATGACTCTTTCCCTTTTACTCCCCTTTCTTCCTAACTCATCACACTGGTTTTCATTGAAATAAAGAGCTTCTAAAGCTAAGGTAATGGTGAGAATATACTTCCAGAAGCTGAGAAAAGTTATCTTAAATATATTCAGACAAAGAGGAGAACTGAATAAAGTTTAATGTTGGAACAGTTCTTCAGCTACTGGGAAAATGAACAAAAGAAGTCCATTTCTACCTTTACTTCCTTTGATCACTATT
>VXAB01001057.1:20846-71057 GCA_013399175.1 Odontophorus gujanensis
AAAAAAAAAAATAAAAAAAAATTCAATTAACAATTGTAGATGACACCAGAGAAAGAAGGGTTTAAAATGGCAATACTGCATGTAACAGTAAATGTGTACAAAACCGAATGTGTTACAAATGGAATCTTATTTCAGTAATAACTTTAAATTCCTTTGCTTTCGTAAGATTGTTTTTGTTAAAATTTTCTGCCTCTCCAAAAGCATTTGGAACTTCCACTGTTGTAAAAGAAGAAATTCCTTTCAGATTCTGGCATCAAATGCACCAGTTTCGTCAAAGTTTCTTTTGAAATCACTCTTTTGCTAATAGTTCTCTAATTAGCTGTTTCACTGTTCTATGAAATTAATTTTTTTTTTCTGCTTTTATTTGGAAGGGAAATAAAATTGTTAAATAAACTAAAAATGAAGAGCCCCCCATTTTTTTAAATCTCAGTCTTTTATCTTCATTTTGTACCAGTGACATTATGTAGGTTTTTTTTTTGTGTGTGTGTGTGTGGTGTGTTTGCTTGGTTTTTTTTTTTGTTTTTTGTTTTTTGTTTTTTTTTTTAAAGATTGCAGTGAGAAATTGGTCAACAAATAATTTTAATGCAATTGAAGGGTATTAGTCCTCACTCAGAAAAACCTAATTTCCCAGTAGTTGATATTTCTACATTATACTTGAAATATTTTTGTGTTTTACAGTTTTAGCCTGAGAAAACAGCACTCCTGAAGCTAATAACAGTCCTATACTTTACATTAGCTGATATCAGAAATGAGCCAAGAAATTGTATTCTGGAGTAGCATTCTCTATATTGAGAAGTAAATGCATAACAATTCAAGAAATTTTCAGCCAACATTCAATTGTAAGGCAGAGAATATTCAGCTTGTTTAATAATAGTTCAGTATTCGCAAGATGCAATATTTTTATGTATTAATTCAGAATATTCTGGATATTAATGTCATGATTCCCATGCCATCCATACAGCAACCAAATCTGAGTGTTTATATTCTTATTCACCTGTATGATTTCAACTTCAGTAAATTTCACATTCTTATTAATTTTCTGTGTTTATGCCTTCAGCTTATCCATGGATCCAAATTAAGTAGTTTGCCTTATAAATGGCATGGAATCTCATAGAATTTTTCAACACAGAACAAACTTCATAAAGTATGTCTAATAGAGATAGCTTAAATAACCCTAGGGGTAAAGGTGTTTTTGCAAAGGATATCACAGTAATAAAATTCAAAATCCTCTAAGCTAGAGATATGTGTTTGGTAACAGAAGTATTCATGTTAAGGCAGCTACCAAAAATCATTTTGTCCTTGAAATATAAAAAATAGAGTGGTCCAGGCGACACTTAAGATACATAAATGTAGAAATAGTGTGTTAACCCCTGCCCATTAACTAAACTTCCAGAGGTGTAGGGTAGAAAATAGGAAAAGCAAAAGAAGGAAAATCACCAATTGAAGTTAAACATAGTCTAAAAGAAAAGAAGAAATAAACAAAGAGAAATGCAAACATATGCAAAAGCTACCTACCATGTCCTACATGAACAAAGATGCCCAGCAAACCTCTGAGCACTGTCTGTGTTTCCCCAAAAATGCCTCCGATCACTTTTTATTGCTCAACATGACGTAGATAGTATGAGATACCCATTTTATTAGTTCATAATTATCTCTTCTGATTGCGTCCTCTCCCTGCTTCTTGAGTACTCTGCAGTCAGGGGGCAGAGTTGGAAAAAGAGAAAGTTTTAATGATGAGTACACTGGGGACAGATAGTAAAAAATCTACTGTTTATAGAACCATAGAATCACCAAGATTGAGAATCATTATCAGAATTTTTAAAGAGCATCTTACCTCACTATTTGTTTAGAAAAGACCTCAGTATAATTAATCTTTCTTTAGGGTACCGATGATGTAAAAAAGCCCTTGGCGTACGTATAGCCGTATTTTCTATGAAGTCATCAAAATGGAAAGTTTTTGGGGTTGGTGGAAGGAAGAGAATATAGAATCTGACAGAAATGTTAGATTAAGCATCTGTATGTTACATACTATTTTTGCCTGTGTAGAATGCACTTTTATGCATTTCTTCTAATACATAGATCACCAGCTGACCATACTCATCCTTCAAGAGATATAAGCAAGTGGAAATAAGCAACAAAATCTGAAAAATAACACAGTCTAAGAACAAAAAAAAACTTTTAGGTTTATCCTTGATGACTATCAGAGGTTAAAAGACATGTAAAACTCAGAATAAAGTGTATTTCCTCCATTTAAATACACAGAATAATCAACAAGAAGGATAAAAGATTTATTTTTTTTTTCAGTATGTTGAAATAGTAATAGCTATTTCGTAATGTGTCATGAAAACAATGTAAGCTATTGTAAAACATCTTCCTGTATTAAAAATAATATGATTACATGTTTTAGAAGAAAGGTGAACATTAATTTTTTTGCAGATAATCCTTGTGGCAAGGTGGGACAGAAAGGGATGAAATCAAAAAGCTTGTCGGAAGAATCTTGTTTCCTACGTATTCTCATCAGTGAAGCAGTTTTTACTATTGTTTTAATAACGTGCAAAGAGTGGCATTTTGAGTGGATGGTTGTTTAGGTTTGCAACTAAGAATACTGCCAAGACATTGCCCTGTTGTTTTTTTCCCCTAAACATTTTCATGGTTAAAATTCTGCCATGTTACCTTAGCGAAGTGGTGGAAAAGTCTTCTTCCTTCACCCCTTCTTACGTCTTTGTTTTAATAGAACTTTTCTACATATGTTATTTTGAAATACAAGGAGTTCAGCCCCACTTACCAGTACTTGACAATCTGTTTGGTGATCACTTTTTGAAGCCATTGACTATTGAGGCTACAGAAATGGTGCAGTCTGATTTTTCAGCACATGCTAACTGCACAAATATATCAGTAAAATGACTTTATTTATCTCTTCTTTGCCTGAACTTGAATTGATGTTTCAATGCCTTCTATATGCATGCTGATTAACCAACTGCATTTTATGAATTATCCCCAAGATTTATTGTAGAATTTTTTTTCTCTCTCTTTTCTGTTTCTTTTTATTTTTTATCCTTGGTGCTGAAATTTTGTTTTTATTTATTTTAAAAACTGTCCAATATAACAGAAGACATTAGCTTGTGTCACAAAAGATATTCATAGATTTGCAGGTTGCTGAACAACTTTGTTTCATTGACTCTTCATGATGTTAGGTACTTCCTACAGTTACTTAGTGAACCTTGGAGATATTCTTTGACTTCTCTGTATTCGATTGTGCTACTAGTAAGCATAATAAAAATAGTAAGGCAAGCAAAGCTAAGGAATGCTTTATCAAAGTAATCAGCTTTAGATTGACCGTATTGTCTGACAGAAAACCCTGCACAATGGAATATGTGAGTCAGTAGGACAGGATTGCTATAATCTGCCAGCCCTCACTCATTTTAATGCTACCAATGGCAATAGAGGTGGAACTAAGGTAGAAGGGCAGAGTTGTGAAATATAAACACTCCTCCTCAGGAGAAATCACAAAAACAGAATGGGAAATTATTTGGAAAGATTTAAATTGGATATAAAGGAAAAGTGTTGTATAACCATGGTAGTGCAGCTAAGGAGCAAGTTGTACAGACGTGCTGAATTCTGCGTTCCTGGAGACATTCACAGTCAGACTGGTCCAGGCTCTGAGCACCCTGATGGAGCTGTAGATGTCCATGTTTATAGCAGGGGAGTTGGACTACATGATCTTTAAGTGTTTCTTCAAATTCTAACATTTGTGATTCTATTTATTCCAGTGCTTGAATGCTTATACATTTTTGAACTGGAATTTGCTTTTGCTATATCCTCTAAGAGGTAGAATAATAACTTGACAATAAAATTCGTAAATATACCTTACTGTATATATTTCAGTGTTGCTGTCACACGGTGTAAAGTATATCTTAACGATTCAATAGAATTAATATCTTAGCAAGTTAGTCATTAAATGTCAGGTAGATTTCCTTCAAATATATGTATATTTTTGTCTGATGTAAAATAACATTCAACAAATCTTAGATTTTGAAGCAATCTGTATCTGTGACTGGGATGACCTATGTTGCAAAAGCATTCATTTTCCACACTGTAACAGTTAATACCATTAGAGGTAAATAAATCATTCTGGATCCAAACTCTAGCTTGTCATGTTCATTCTTGTTTCTGTCAGTTGTGGATTGTGTAGAGTAGAAAGGAGAAAAACACATATTGATCTAATGGTAGCAAAAAAACTCCATAAACTTACAAAACCTAATGTTTGAGATGAGTTCCCTTTTCTGAATGTTTGTATGATTGCATCAGTTTACTGACTGGTTTTAAAGTCTGCTTTTGTTTTTAAAAAGAGATCATACATTTGAACATATGCATACTCTCAGACACAAGTACACTTATGTTGTGCATCACTGAAATGGTCTAATACTGCATCTCATTATTTGCGTTTCACAAAATATACACTTCTGTTACAGGTAGAGAATCGATCCGTTTATTTGTTCTGGTGTGAACTTTGAATATTCCAGTTTTGATTACTCATGAACTAAGCAGAAAGGCTGAAAGTCTGTTTTCAGCCTGATTTGCCTAGGCAGGCAAAAGCTACCTTCAAAGAGTAGGAATATGCTTTCATTAGTCTTTAACATTACATTAGTAAGTTTTTTCCCTCTCAAGTGTCAAAAGAATCTTCAAGTGAGTGTTTAGCAATAGATTGTACACTAGTGTCAATTAATATATTTCAGTATGGAAAATCTAGAGATTGCATTCTGGCATTCTTTATGATACTCCTCCTTCTAAGGAAATGTAGAAAAAATTATATTTAATCTCTACAAAAAAAAACAAACATTCCTTTTAATCCTGAGCTTTAAAAAGAAAAAAAATTTTTTGCAAACTTATAGCACACTTACAAAGTAATAAATCTAAAGCATGCTTCATCCATTAACAGAATCTCTGTTTTCATTGTTTTTGGGATGTTCTATAGATGAACTTTCTCTTAGGTCACACACATGATTACAAATGCCAAAGCATATTTGAGAATGCAGCACCCTCTCAGTTTGGATATGCATTATTATGATAACTGGATTGAGGCACATGAAGATAGAGGAATCTCAAGGAAGTCACATTTATCAAGAAAGACAATAATTGCAAACGGAACACCAGTTTTACAAATCAATAGCTTTTCTGCTAAAGCTTCACAAGCTAAACGATCTTATATTTATCTATACATCCTTCATGGTAGGTCTCAACGCCTTTTCTGAACAAGAATTACAAGTTTATGATGCTGTAATTAAGTCAATGAACACTCACATATTCATGAGTTTAGCATAGCAATCAGTGATTAAAAATTAAATAGTATTTGCCAATTCTTTAGCATTCATATGAATAAACATTATGTTTTATTTAAACTTTTCTGAATAAGCTTTGTGTTCGAGTACTTGTCATACCCTTCTTCATCAGCAAATCTTCCCAGCCTGTTGTGTAGCACAAGTAGTACAGACTGTACTGAACTACAGAATTAAGTAGCTGTACATACTGTACTACAGACAAATGATCAGGCCAGTATTAAAGGTAAATAAGAAGTAATTTCCTATTCTAACTAGAAAACATTTCTGTTCTGTTTTATTATTGTGAGTTAGTATGTGTGTTTGTTATTTCTGCTTTTATTTATAACCCTCCCCCCCAAAAAAAAGAATATATATATATAAAGAGAGTGATATACTGACATTATGTATTCTTAAGGTAACTTGTTTGCACTCCTTAGTTGTAATGATCTGACAGGTATTCTGTTTGCCAGGTTATTATGTTAGTATTTCTGTTGCCTCATTTATTTGCAGCAGAATCACATGAAGTGTACTACCAGTCAGCAGCTGATTTCATTCTAAAATATTTTTAATTCCTAAAGACAGATTTTGTAGGATTATAATTAGGAAGTTCCTTGGCGAAAAAAAAATGCAATCAAACGAGTAGAAAATAAAGTATAAAAATAGGGAAAAGCTATACAGACAAAAGTTTTAAAGCAGACATTCACAGTCTCAATTACAAAGGCAGAATGTAATAAAATTCGAACCATTTCCAGGCAGGGTGCAGTTTGTAGTTCGTTATTAGGGGGAACACAAAGATAAAAATAAATAAACCAAGTGTCCTGTGTCAACACAGCCCCTAATGGTTGTAATCTCTACTGATTGTTTGGGGAATTATCATGAAAAAGGGCTTTTTTTGGTTTGTTTTCTAATCACTTTGCAATGACTGCTTCTAGCTGCAAACAGCTGATATGTCATTGTCTGTGCTTCTGTACTGTATGGATTCTCTTACCAATTGGCACTTTGGCCTACAATGTAATTTGCTGAATGTCTAATGGAAGAGATAAAATAATCTTCTGTGAGATATGACAACAATGTACAATTTGGTCTTTCTTGTTCTTCTGAGGATCCTGAGGGTACTTAGAGAATCACTTTTGTATTGTTTCCCAGTAAAGCTCTTGCATGGTTTTTCAGTATGATCTGCTCAAAAGATACAGGTACTTCATTAGTCTGACTTGTTACTATTGTTTTGTTGATATGAACACTTTTGGAGACCTCTAGACTAATTAGCCTATCGGTCTTTCATGCAGTAATGCCTGTCTATCAGACATTTCACATCTGAATGTATGAAGGATACACAATATTATGAAAACATTCAACCCTGACTATTTAGCGTATTTATCATGTACACTGTAATGTATGTTTTCCTGTCTCAGTGAGATACTTCCCAATGCTTTACTCTTTAGTGTCTTCTTGTCTATCTTATGTCAAACTTTCTTTTGTTGACACACAGCTATTATTTTTTTTATTAATCTATTTATGTCATATGTTTTTACTGAACACATAAGAATAGTTATCCTTTAGCAGGACTCTTAAGTTGCTAAATGTAATGCAAAGTGTGTTAGAAGTGTTAGCTCTGTGACAAAATCCTGCTCATGAGTCCATTATGTATTTGATCTTATTTAAACATGCACTAGGTGGGCTTACACATGCAAAGAAAATAAGTAAATATTTTCCTAGCATCAAAAAAAGCAGGTAGTGTTTCTCCATGGGTGAAATATTACAAGACTTTTAACCATCAGTTTCCCTAAGCACTATCTGTAAATTATTGAAGTAATAAAAAAAGAGAATAAATATTGCTCAATTGTCAGATCCCTTGTACCAGGGGATTCATCATTTCAACTAAGCATTAATGTAATTGCTTTTTTTCCCCTCACACATTCCTAGACATCAATATTTTTTGAAATTAGCATTAATTGCTACAAGTTTACTTCCTGTCAATTTGTAACCATAACATCAGAAGAAAAAAATTTTAGAGGATTATAAAGGTCAGAATTATTCAAACTATATTCTGATTTATTTATTCAAACATACCTTTTTAAAAGATGGATCTTGTTACTACTGTTTGGAATGTTAGTAGCAATTTACATTTTAGATTTGCTTACTTGCTTTCCGTTCTTATTTTGGAGGAAACACATCACCCACTATTGATTGACATGATTGTTGTGATTCCTAGAAATACAAAACCCCGCTTAGTTATAGTAAGTTCCAGATACTTCACAGCACCTCAGTGTCACAGAGCAGCTGTAAAGATGGCCAACCAGCTAACCAGGCTGCTTTTGCAGCACTGAGGATAATGAAAGCTGGCCCACTCTGCTTTATGCATGGTATTGGAGTGGATGTCTTAAAAATAATCTGTTGTCCTCACTGGCATCTTTACTGAATGTAATATTTCAAGCTAATCTCTGAATATTCTAGCAAGACATTAAGACATTGCAAAATTGTATGGTCCGTGACAGTTTGTATGTAGGTGTACATTTGTGGTAGTCCTGAGTCATATCTAATGCTTCCTTTGCTGCTATACATTCTTCTCCTTAATAGTGACATTAGACCTTAAAGCTTAGTAAAGCTTAGGTAAATGTGATTTGATAATCTGTAGATAAACTATTGCTGATAGTTTTTTTCCACCTGTCTAACAACAATACATTTTACCCTCCTAGAATAACAACTGGAGATCATGATATTTGCCTGAAGGGTACCTAGAATACCTGAAGACACTTGGTGCTTAGGCAATTGACTCAAGCTCTCATTCTTCTCTGGATATTACTTTTTAATAAATTCTGTGAAGTTTCCTCATGTGTTTTATTTATCTTCTATTAATACGCCTCACTTCTAAGGAATGAATTAAACTAAAATTTTCTTTTTAAGTATACTTGCCTGTTCATTTCCCTTAATTCACCATCTGAAAGAATAAAATCTTAAATTTACACTTAATCAAGTACTCCAAGCACTATCTACTCTGAGAGTTGCTGGGATTTTCAAAGGACCAACAAAGCATAAAGCTCTCTAATCCAATTGGTGTTTAATGGGTATTTAGTATCAAAAAAAATCTCTACTGAAACAGTATCTAAACAATCTTGTTTGAGTCTATTATGTGTTTGAAGCCAATGAGTTGCTATTAGATTTCATCATCTTCATTTAATTTCTGCTATGATCAAAAGAGATGAGCCCGTATCTTTTCCTGTCAAGTAAATATTATCACCAATTGCACTATAGGAACAATACCAAAATATGATTTTACCTCTATTAACGAGCACGTAAAAATTTGACTTTTTCAATTACAGTTCTACTCTTCTTTCACCCATGAGCAATGTGTTTCTAAACTTATGTAAGTGCATTAAATGTAGTAAGTGGTAGAACATGTCTTTATGAAGATGGAGGTTAGAAATAGTCTGTGTTTATACTACTGCATATTTTGGAGAGGAAAGTTTAAGGGAAAAAAAATCCACTGTAAATCTAATATCACTTGATGACTTAAAGCAATATATGCACAATTGCTACTTCTGGATTTGTTGCAGTTCGTTCTGTCTATGTGCTGCAGCTTATGTCATCTGTAACCAGTTTCTTCTTCACTTTTTGAAGTGTGCAGAATGGAATGTATTTAATGACTACAGATTATTCTAGCAAAAGCAAAATAAATGAACCTGAGATACTTAGCTAAAAAATTACTGAAAACAAAAACATCACATATAATATGAATTGGGATGAATTATACTGTAACTTCATCAGAAATGTAAGCCCCATGTACAATGAACCAATAACATTAATGGAAGGTGAATGTTATTATCTTTCTTATTTTAGTAAAAATAATAGCAATTAAAAAAGATTCGTGAGTATCAATATAATTATTCAAGGGAATAAACTTTCCACTGTTTACAAAAGACATAGCTAAAAATGATAATCTTTTAAAATCAATCATTTTAATGACTCAAATTTGAATTAGTGCTAGTTAGAGATGACTTGACTATCAGCAAGTTAGTTTCCAATGCTCTATGAAGGCCCTTAATGATTCAGGTTGGATGCTGGAGAAAGCATTCTCATACTTGCAGATTTCATGGTTGTGTAGCGGTGTCTCAGTTCAGTCAATGCAGCCTACATGACTAAGCAGTAGCTTAGTTTGGATTTTAGCCCCTATAATCTGCTTTTGATAATGCATGGAATCAATCGAAGAAAGCAGTTGATAGGTATGGGGCACTGGTCCCCTTGGTTAGGTTAGTAAGCAGACTATGCTCCACTCACTTCCACCCTCAAGAAACATGAAAGTACTTGTTCTGGTGGCAATGTGTAAGCAGGGAAGAAAAACTGATTGTTTTGAAGCGGTTCTAGACTTTGGAAGTGAAGACCCAAGGGAATGGTATGGTGCTGCATCAGGGGAGGGGTAGGTTGGGTGTTAGGAAAATGTTCTTAACTGAGGGGGTGGTCAAGCACCAGAACAGTCTCCCCAGGGCAGTTGTCATGGCCCCAAGCTGCCAGAGTTCAAAAAGCATCTGGACAACACTCTCATATGCTCTGTTTTTAGGGTGGTTATATGTGTAGCCAGGAGTTGGACACAAGAATTTCTGATTCCATGATAAAGGCCAGGACTGACCTTAACAGCAATCAGGTTAGCAAATTGTAAAACAGCACATAGACGTGCACTGGTGACAAAGCAGAATATAGAATGGCTTCTGAAAACTCGGTAATGTGACACCAGAGGATTGTAATGAATATGTAATTTTTTTTCCACATACATTAAGATTACTTAATAAGGAAAACAAAGAAAATATACGTACTATTATTATAAAATTATGTAGAAAGTCATATTTCACCATCTCAGTGATTCATTATATTTAATGTTTTATTAATGAAATATATAACCTTAAAATACGTATGGTCATATTTTAATTTATAGGTTAATACAGTACATCCTAAAATACTTCCCATAAAAATCATCTTCCCTTGTGTGATGTATGAAAGCTCCATACATGCTATGAGCCTCGTTGCATACTCTGTCAAGTAGTAATATATTTCATATCAAAAACCAATTTAGAATGTCTCCTCATGCTGCAGTATATCCTGATCACTAAAGTAAAAACGATGTCAAAGAACCATTGTAATCGGTTCTGACTTTTGAACCTTTGTGGTTTAACAGAAGTTTTGGGGATATGTCAACCCATAGCACAGTTCAGTACTTCACAAAGCACTGTAGCTGTCTAGGAGCATTTATCTTTTACTATTATTTGTTTGTTTATTAATGAAGCCTTGTTTAAAACTAGCTGGAGTGATTTCTTGTCCAGTACTGAAAATATTAAAAAAATAAATAAGTGTGGGCAGCTCTGGTTAAAGGTGAATTACTTAAACTGAAGTCTGCTGGGGACTGCTTTCTTCCAAGGGAAATGGTAAAAATGGCTTGCCAGGTGTTTTTTATTTTGGCTAATAAGATTGGACAAGAGCTTTACCAGTGCACTTAAGGCAAAAACAAACAAACAAAAAAACCTGATAGTGTGAACTATCTTATCCAAACAGGTCTCTGCATTCAAATTTCTAAGGAACTTCCTTGATAATGAGAATCTTTTTTTTTTTTTTTCCAGAAAACTCCGGAAATGAAGAGCAAATACAGTCTAGATAATTTAGATTCAAAAGTCCGTATTTTTAAAAGAAGTCTAGTATTCTTGTCAGTTTAGGAAGAAATACTGAATTGATGTTTGGAAAAACTCTTGAATAATGATCTAGAAATTCCATGTTTTTACATATTTGAAAGCAAAAATAGAATAGTTTCAACTGAAAACAGACTGTTTCGGTTTAAAAAAGTCTATTTTCCAAAGAAAGAAAGAGATTGTAGAATTTGAGCTTAATAAAAAGTCACGTTAAAGAACAGATGAAGTAAATAGACTAGGCCTAGGAATACTCCTTCTTACTAGCTTTCTTCTGGAGATAGCCATAAATATATATATATGGATAAAGGTGTAGGGTAAATAGCCCCAAGAATGGTATACAATGGAAATAGTACAGAAGATGTTATATTTAAGTAGGCTTATATACAGAAAGAACAGCAAAAAGAGAGTAGCACACCTTTAGGATGATAGAAGCTTGCTGTTGACTCCATGTAGGAGGGATCTCCAAGAAAAGATCCTTCCCTGGTGGTGGTCAGCCCTTAAATGGGGTTTGGGAGAGGTGGAGCCAGGTTCCACCCCTTCCAATCACACAGGTATATCACCCTCACCTGTGCCCCCTGTGACTGACTTGGTGCTTGCCTCAGATGACCAATCAGTGGTTCAGGCCATGATTCAACAGTTCCCATACAAAAGGTGATTAGGTTTTGTTTTGTTTTCAAAGCTGCTTAGTGCGTGAATGCTTAGTAAGAATTGCCTATGATTGCTAATCATAATAACTATCTTGACAGCAGAACTTGTCATGAATTTTTATTTCTCAGTCATGCTTCTACTCACTGATTCATTGCTACCATGAGAAGTAGCAAGTGTCTCAGTTCTGGAACTCCTACACAGTTACATGATAAATAGTCTCTCTCTCCGTTCAATAATTGGAAGAAACAAAAGGCAAGCAAAATTTAGCTCTGAACCAGTGGTCACTATAATGTCTAGGTTATTTCTTCTAATTTCTTCTATATTTCTTCTAATCCCTTACAGCATCATCAGCAATTGCTGCCTTCCCCCACTCTTCATCCACTCATTTGTGTGGACTTGAGAGTCAAGTCGAGAATATTACTTAACTGTGCACATTTTATTTCAGTGCCTGAGATGCATGGAAATCAAATGCTGAATATGTGAATTTACTTAAAGAATAAGAGAATAATTGTTTTGTATGCAATAAATGTGTGTATCTGGAATAGTGCATCTGGAGTGTGCTCTGTATCAGGTGTCTAGGGAGTTGGTGGTGGCATTGTTTCATATAGGGCTAGAACTATCCCCCTCTGTGCTTAAAAGAAGGAAAATAGGTTTCACTAAGGAATTGTGTTTGAACTGCCTTTTCTGGAGAGACCAAAGTGCAATGAGCTGCTGAAGGTTTCCATGGGAAGGGACAACTACACAATTATCAATAGAAATTTGAATGTTCACATACCCTAAGGTGGGTGAGTGAAGATTGGAGTAAAAGTGTGTATATGCAATAGTGTCTGTATGTGAAACCTGATTCTCAGAGCTCGAGAAGGACAAATCTGCTGTGGCAGCAAAAGTGCAAGGTAGTAAATGCAGAAGACAGTAGAGTGTATATGGACTAAGCCAATAGCAAGACTTTAAGATGTGTATTTACGGAGGTTTATAATAACTATAGTGGGTACTACTATAAGATACCATTTATCATGCTTCACAGGACTTCAGTGAGTCTAAAATGTATTTGTGTACCTTCCTCAGAGTTGAATTTAATAACTTCAAGTCTCCTTAGGTAGCTACACGTACAGCTTCTTTATGAAGAAGGGGTTTGTTTTTCATATGAAAATTTCTTCCTCTTAATAGGGTTGTCACGTTGACTTCATTTCTATTTTATGCAGATAGTTTACAGTATAAGGGACAAGCTCAGGGATGAATAGATTACACAACAGATTTCATATCGCTGCAAGGATGTAGCAAACCTTAATTAAAGTGTCTGTCATTTAAAAAAAGAGGTTGACAGTCCAGGCCAATTACACAACATTTTGTTTTTACTAGTCTTTGTAAAAATTAACTTTTAATTCAGTATCTGGTTGCATGGGTACTGTTGAATCACGACCTGAACCACTGATTGGTCACCTGAGGTGAGCACCAGTCAGTCACAGGGGGCACAGGTGAGGGTGATATACCTGTGTGATTGGAAGGGGTGGAGCCTGGCTCCACCTCTCCCAAACCCCATTTAAGGGCTGACCACCACCAGGGAAGTATCTCTTCTTGGAGATCCCTCTGGTATGAAGTCAATAGCAAACTTCTATCATCATAAAGGTGAGCCACTCTCTTTTTGCTATTCTTTCTGTATATAAGCCTACTTAAATATACTATCTTCTGTACTATTTCCACTGAATACCATTCTTGGGTGTTATTTACCCCACACTGGTTTATTATCTCTTTTTCTTATTAATTTGTTTACTGGGGAATAGTGTCAAAATGTAGACTATAATGCCTCATGACAATATAATTTGTGTATGTTTTTATGGAAGTTGGTTGATTACCTCACGGTCATTATGGTAAAGGTAGTCACTGATCACCATGTCACGTGAGACCCTCTTTCTTTACAAGGAAGAAATCTAGGAGAGTTTATGGTTGGCTTCTTTAGTACCTCTACCAGGAAATTAACATTAAGATATTCTAGCAATCTCCTGAATCTGATGTTTTAGATTAAATATCTTAGTCTGTAGTAATTTTTTTTAATATATATATTTCTGAAGGCAATTTTATTTAAATTAAAATGATACTAATAAGTTTATGTAAAGAACTAAATAAAAGTACTGGTGGAATATTGGTTTTACACTTAAAAACAGGATGAGTTTACCTTTCTCAATATTATTAATTATCATAACATATGGGTATAGCAGGTAAATGTTGGAAAACATGGCATACTGCTTTTTTTCAATTTTATTTATTTATTTATTGTTAATAAGGTTTGTTAATACTTTCTATTATTCTTTTTATATTACCTATTTCCATCTGTCTCCATTATAAAAATAATTTCTATTGATTTTATAAGTTCCTTGAGGTAAATGCTCAAATTCCTTGAATTAAATCTTTATGATTACATTCTTATGATTCACAATTCATTGTTTCACCACTAGTTATTCCAACAAATCTGTTCTTTTACTGTTTAATTCTGTGTGGTGCTGAGATGCTTCCATGGAAGAGTACTGTTAAAATATACTTTTTACCAACTGCAAAAAGATGACACTTGTTTAAACTTGCCTAGCTGAAATGAAATGCATCATGAGAAATTTCACCCTCAAAGTAAGCTGGCTTTTCGGTAAACAAATACAAAAAAAAAAAACCCTTCAGTTATATTCAGCAACTTTTTCCAGGCTTTTCATGTTGCAATCTACTTAGATCTTCTAAATTTTCATTCATACCAGTAAAATGTTTCCCTGATTTATTTCTGCTTTCTGTAAACTATTTTCAAAGAAAAGAATAATGGAAAAAATGAGAACAATGAGAAAAATACTTTCTGCAGCTTATATTCCTTTCATGGTTGCTTTCTACAGCAATTAAAGTTAAAAAGTGAGAATCTCCTTCTCTTCTAGTTTTCCTCATCATTTTGTTGCTCATCAGTCAACAACATCTAGCTCATCAAAACAGATATTTTTATTCTATTATTAAATAATGTAGGATTGTAGAGAGAGATCTTTGAAGAACTCAGTTATCATCAAACAGAACACATGAACTAAGGTGTAGTTCTAGCACAAGATATTGACGGGACTTTATATTACAGTGGTAGTCTCTTAGTCTTGACCTCTGATCCCAGTATATCCTTATCTTAAGATAAACTCATTTTCTTGCTCTGTAAACGAAACAGCTTCATCTCCTACTTCTCAATAAAATCGTTTTGAAATATTCTGCAGAAAACTTAAGTAACTCGTTAAGTAACTGTGAGAAGATTCAGAGAAGGAGGCTGTTGCAGCTTAGGAATTGATTCTCTTTACCTGTCTGAGCTCATCAGTTGCTTACTCTTTTTACTCTGTAAATTTTGTTAGATATTATATGAGTAGATTTTATTCCAGTTTAACTAAGGCTTACTGAAATAGAAGTTAAAGAAGATAGATGTTTTTCTTACACTTAAATATAACACAGCAATTTGATTAACTAGAAAAGTTATCAGTGACGAGTCATACTCAAAACTCTGAGATAAATGATCTGTCTTTTCCCCATTCCACCTCATATTAGGTTATTGAAAGCTCATTATTTTGTCATCTATGCTGACTTCATAAACAGCCAGGATGTCTAAGGCCAGGGAGGAATTTATTACTTTAGTTTTTTTTACTTTTAATTTGCCTTCTGATATGCTGTGACAGCTTCAGAAGTATAGAGTATGTTTTCTTCGACAAGCAGAATGCTCAGTAATCAATGTATATGATCAAAGTCCAAATTCACTATAACATAGCTTGGCCAGCAAATATTTAAAGTCAACTTCTCTGCATATATTTAATTTTTGAATGACATCTCATGAGTCAGCTTATATAAGAGTCAAGCATTTTGAGCAGCACTTTACACACTCTTAACTATGATACATTACATTATCACTTAACTGTCAAGTAATTCTCAAGTGGTCAAATTATATTGGTGTTAATTTCACAGTCACAGAATCACAGACTTCTAGTAGTTGGAAGGGACCTCTAGAGATGACCTAGTCCAACCCCCTTGCCAAAGCAGGCTTGCTAGGTCAGGTTGCACAGGTAGACATCTGGGCAGGTCTTGAACGTCTCTAGAGAAGGCGACTCCACAGCCTCTCTGTGGAGTCTTTCTCTAGTCTTCTTTCTACTGTTAGCATATTTAGAGAAACCTTTCATGTTACTCTTTTTTTCCTTTGACAGATTCAATTCCAGGTTGGCTTTAGCCTTCCTTGTCGTATCCCTGTAGGCTCTGACAGCATTCTTATATTCTTCCCTAGTGGTCGGACCCTTTTTCCACATTTCATGGACCTTCTTCCCTTTGAGTTTATTCATGAGCTCCTTGCTCATCCACATAGGTCTTCTGCTATTCTTTCTTGATTTCCTACTTGTAGGAACACACCAGAGCTTGGAAAAAAATACTGTTTAAATGCTGACCGGTTCTCAGATGCCCCCTTAACTTCTAGGACCCTGGCGCACAGGATAGCTCCAAGTAGGTCCTGGAAGAGATCAAAGTTGGCTCTTCTGAAGTCCAGGAGAGTCCATTTGTTTGTTTGTATCTGCCTACGTGATATAGACTCTCCTCTTACCCTTCCATCAAACTGTATTGTTTGTATTAAGCTCTTCTAATTGCATAGTTAATCCTGATTCTTGGATCAACCTTTTCTAAAATTAAGAAAACAAATTAAATGTAGGAGTCTTTCACTATCAAGTGTTTTTATACATGGTAAGCATGTCCTTGCATTTTTGAAGGTTCATAGTATTGTTTCTTAGAATAAAACATAGTCAGGTTAATACTGAAGACTTTGCAATACAGAGGTATGTCTTAATTCTTTGTTGGTGGGTGAATAAGATTTTACCTTTTCAACATAGCATGTGTGGTTTTATTTGCAGCATAATTAATATTTTTGTTACATGAGTAATTTAGTGTCTGCTTTTGGAACTCATGAGAAAATACCCTCTATTTGAATGTTTTATAGTTCATTTCTTTTTATGGGAGTAATATTAAAGACTGTATTATCCTACTTGAGAAGTTGAATGCAGTTGAATATTTCAAGAACAGTATTCACATTTAGCAGCAATTGCTGAATGATGAGCATGTGTACTTCTGACGAATGATCTCTAGCTGCAATGAATCTCTCAGACTGAAATCTTAAAAAAAAAAATTCTTAAGTTTGCAGTTCTTTCACTATTGTATGAACATATGTGCTGTGCAGAAATATGGGATACAATTTCAGCCCTAGTCAAATAGATTGTTATATATGGTAACATGATGCTATCTATTGACTGCTTGGAATACATATATATGTATTTCAGTTTCCTTCAAAACACTGGAGTCTAAAATTGACCCTGAATTAAGTGTTCAGTTTCTATTAGTCTAACACATCTCTACAGGTACTGAAGAAGTTAGTAATGCTGTAGTCATGGGGCTTTCATATACCTAGTTGAACATCACACTTATATCAGCTCCAACGTTGATTTTACATATGCTCTGATGTTTTACTTCATTATTGAAAAAAAGGTATGTTTTTTTCATCATTGTAATACCTGTTGTTTTAATCCAGTCAGTGTGACACAATAGTTCATTTGAATATGCCTTTACAACTAATTTGAAAAGTCATAAAAAATAGCGCTTTGATTTCTGCTCTCAGAGCAGATAACTAAAATGTTCTTTCTTTAAAATAAAGTTTTTCTTTCCATAACTGACCTGGAACAAACTGGCATTAATAAGTGACTGTCAAAGGCTAATTTTTAAATTGCAGTGCAACTATTCTTCATGCATTGTCAGTTCTTGTTTCCTATGGATCATCTATTTCCAGTGATCTTTTGTCAGATTCAATGATTAAGACCTCTGGAGGAAAAAAAAGATACCAAAGATAAAATTAACTGAGTATCGTGTATCATGTGCGCACAGTTTAATCAAATTCTCTTCATTTGGAAAACTGCTGTTGATGTAGAAATAGGTCTATAATAAAAATAAAGCTTTAAGGAACAAATATATCTATCAATCAGTGTTCACAACCTAGGGAAAAGAAGGGATGGGAAAGGAAAGGGAAGGGAAAAGGAAGGGAAGGAAAAGGAAAAAAAGACAAATCCCTTTGCACATTTATTGGAGTTCTCTTTTTAAATATTTCTCTTCAGGATATCTTCATCTACTTTCTTAAAAATTCTGGATATAGAATTCTGGATATAGGTATCATTAATGGAAAACCTTCAAGACCAGCATAGCTGCCTCTTAAGTGCTTATCTGGTAACTCTTATGAAAATGTATTTCATGAGCTCCCACTGAGGTAGCAGCAGTAGTGCTTCCTAGAGAGAAACTTGTCAAGCCTCAGAATGCAGAAGTTTCATAACTCTGAATTACGGTTTTAGAGGGATAGCAGAAATAAACTGTGCTCCAAGTCTTCGTATGCTGCATTCCTTCTGCTTGAACTTTTCTTCAGTCAATAAAGCTCCTCTGTGTCAACTTTGATCATTAATACTAATCCTTTCAGCTAACCTCCAAGTCATTGCCATTTAAAAAAAAAAAATTCAAGGCAGCTCTACAAGCACATACTCAACTCACTGAGTCTTCCTTGACTGTCTCTGTCATAGGTTTACAAAAGTGAAAGCTGACTAGCTTTAGTATTTGTGAGATAGCTAATTTAATAACTTGTTGATCAGGTGAACAGAATACTATTTTAAATTCAAAGGGGCATTCCCTGCTGCTCAAGAGCACCCATTATGTTCCTTGTTTTTATGCTGATGAGGCTGGACGTGGAACTCAGCATCCAGTTTGCAACTGAATAGTTATTAATATTGCATGTAAATATCAAATACATAGTTTTAAATGCATTTTAACTTAATTTGCAAATATGGTTTGGAAGTGTGTTCAGTATTGCTTGAAAACAGTAATAGAAGTAACACAACAGAGTCATTAACAACTTGGTTCTAATTCTGCCTTCCTAAATTAAATGATTAAGAAGGACACTATTGTTCTGGAAGAAAATTAAAAACTTATGTGGGATTCAGGTTTATGGGAGTGTATTGGTATTGTACTTTTCAACTTCTGATAAATTATTTTGTCTTGCAGTGCTTCCTGACATTCACCTTCATTATAGGTTGTATGGTGTTACATTATTAAAAGATCAGCTCCTGCTGAGAGAAACATTCACTGCCTTAGAATGATCTAAGCGATAGATACTTTCAGTAGCTGTTTTGAGTCAGTTATTTACTAAGAATATATTTAGGTGTCAATGGCAATTAATCACTGAAGTTTTTCTCTTCGATTAAAGCTCAGAATTAAAAATACTAAATCAAGACAAGTTGTTTGAGAGAACTTTGTCCCTCACATTTCCTACCAGGCACAGATATTTCCAAGTCTCTCCAAACAGCAGGCAGTCTCTTTTCTAATCTGTTAACTTTATACATTTCAACATCAAGGCACTAAATGTGAGCTATGGACAAAACTGCTGTCCTGATTCTACAATTACTAAGGTTTTGCACATTTTAAGATAGACCTGGTTTTATATGTACAAACATTGTATTTATTGTTTTAAGATGTTTATTTCCCATTTTATGACAGGAAAAGTAAACAGAAGATTTGTTAAGAAATAACTGCATAACTGTAAATTGGAAAAATTCTTATAAGCAGTTGTTATCTACAGTTTATATATTTGAACAGTCATGAAATTCCCCTATTTTCCCAATTGAACATAAAGATGTTAGAAACAGCATTCTATCATGTAAGTACATGCATAAAGAAAGATGATTTTATATGCCTGTTTTCAACACAGATGATTACTGTCTCTATTCACGTATAAGCAAAGACACCATGGACTAAGTTGCTCTTATTAACATTTACTAGCATATAATTCTCTGTTTTTACTACTGTGGAAAAAAAAAAGAGGGAGGTGGGGAGTATGACTTGAAAGAAACAACATCAACAAAAAAACACCATCAAATAAAAATGTAAACAAATTGTAGCCAGATTAAATTTGTATTTGCTATTATTTTTGTTATTGTGCTGTCACTGTATTTTAACATTAGTTACTGTTGAATTGCAGGCAATCAATTCCATGCAAACCTGTGAAAATGTATTCTTATAACAAAACAAAAGATTTTTTTTTCATCCTCTTTACCAAATAATGGATGTTTCAACAAATCTTTTCATGAAAATTGTAAGATTCATTTGGTAAAAGTTTTCTGGGGCTAATGAAAAGACAATTTGATATTAAGTATTTAAAGGATTCACAGGGATATTCTGAAATTCAGGTTTAATATGAAGAACTTGTTCAGGAAATGTAGCTGTTAATATATTACTTTGTCTTCATTTTTGGCTTGTTTAGACTTGAATATTTCTGAAAGCTGCATACTAGGAGGTAATGACCTTCAATATGTTCATAGCTGTTTCAAAATTTGACATCCATTATGTCCCATATTTTCCTCACAAATAGTATTTTTGAGATAAATAGTTGCATGACAGGTACCAACGATATATTATTTCAAATTCTTTTTACGTTTTTAAAGTTAAACTAATGCAAGATTTTGTTTATCTTTATTTCCATGTAACAAAATATGAGAGATTTTAGATGATGGACATGTTTCTCCTTGGACCTCAGAGAGTATTTGAAGTACCCTTAAATCTTAAACTTCCTTGAAGCTACATGTTAATGAAGTGATAGGGAACATAATCAGCAGTGTTACACAGATGACAACAAATGAATGTTTGATTTTCTTCATGATTCTGAGACACCAAAGCATGTTTGGTAACAAATTCACTTGTGATAAAAGAACAAAATTTTTTGTGTATTAACAAAACCAAAGACGATGAAAATTATTTTGAACTGTGTTACATCAAATATTTTAGTCTTAGCTCTAGTTTGTTAGTAAGATAACTTCAGAAATAATGAGGATCTCTGGGAAGATGTGCATGGCTGGAAGATAAAAAAAAATAATCCTCATATTCCAGTTAAAACTTTAGCAAATACCTAAGTTATATAGAACACATCATCTTGATCAATATTTAAGGAGCTCCCTGCAGTATTAAAGTTATCTGATTTTTTTTTTTGTTCATTCTATCTTACTACCACTGGAAATAATTTTTCATAGGTTGCATTAAAAAGTTGTAGATCTTGCCCTAGCTCATAGGCTATCGTTTCTCCAGTTTTTCTCATAATTAAAGCATATTATTCATTCTTCTGTAGTACCCAATCTCCTTTACCATCACTTCAGTTCTACAATGACTCTTATTTACCATTTTGTTTCCTATTATAAAAAATGTATTTTTATTAATGGTTTATTGGACATTCCTGGGTTTTATATCCTCTAATCCATTCAAAAAACTTTTGAGGACAGTGGTAACATGTTCAGTAGCTTATTGGCACCTATAAATGATCATGTATTTGTTTGTCTTAGGTTGCAGTGCCAAAAATGACACTTACTTCCCTTATCCTCCACAACAGTCTGGTGTAATTTCATTAACAGAATGCTATGTGCCTTAACAGCCGTTACAAAAAATGACAGTATTATTTAATAGTCTCCCATTCACATTTTGTGCTTATGAATTACAATGTCATTCACTACATAAACTGTGTGACATTGAATAGCAACACAATGGATTATTACTTGGGCACTAGTCCTCAGCAGACTGATCTGCAGCAACTGAGATTAGGAAGTAAGGGCAAAAATACAAATATTTTGTTCTTTTTAATTAATATTTGTCCTCACTTATATTTGTAAGACACCATAAAGTATCTGAAAATGAAGTTAATAAAAATTTTGAATCTGAGGGTAGAATGAAGGAAGAGAAAATTTTAATGGAAATCTCAAAATAAAGAATATTAAGAAGTCCTTCTTAGCATATTATCACATGACTGAAAAGATGCCTGATATTTGCAGTTAGCGAAGAACTTGGACTTTATTCACTAACTTGCACCACCCTCAAGGGATTTATATTCTTTCACTGGAAAGGGACAGAATCTTCAATGGAGAAATGTCTCAGGATTCTCATTTGGGATAATAGAAGTTTCGGAAATCACTGTCCCGAGATCAATAACTCTTATCCACAAGAGAGAATGAAACATCTTTCTAGCACAGAACAAAGAAAATTTGCTGTTTTCCTTTGACAGAAGAGGTTTATTTCTCAATGACATTAATAATATAATTATTTTTCATTTTATTTTGATCTAACACTAAAGAATTAAATTAGTGCATTTAAAACTTCTGAGTTGTACTTTATAAGTCTGCCTATAATATCAGGAAAAAAAGACCATAGTGTCGTTAGTACAAAATAAGTATTTCTATTTCTTGATTTTACTTTCTATATAATGTAAGTGTAAATCAATAAAATAAAAATTAAAACAAACAAAAACTAACAAAAACAATTGCAAGTAGTGAGGTAAAGAAAGGCATAGAAATAAAAATGAATTCATTCTCTTTCATTTTTTTTAAAGATGAATTGTCAAGAAAATAATATTCAGTGAGTAATGCTGAGAATAATTCACTGAACATATTGTTAATGAGTCAGATGCTATATTTGGTTTGAGACTGTGATTATTGCCTATTTTTTTTCTGTGGCATAAGTTCTCTGATTGTAGGAAATGTAAGGGAAGTTCAAAGAGTAGAAAGACTGAATTAAGATTAAGGAGCTGAGTCTGGCCTCGTATTAGGAATAAACTCAATATCACAACCATTGTATGGCTTAGGAATGTAAAAGAACTAAAGACAGTTTGAAGAAAAAAATATATGCACTGCTTTAATCTAGTGGACTACTCAAAGCTAAGATAAGTAACTATAAATGAAAGTATCATTTACTGATGTGCTGAAAAAACACGAATTGTAAAATTGGTATGTATTCTACAGAAAATAAACATTCCATGTCATTCCTAAGAACAGTGGACTTTCTAGAGTATCTAAGGTTAGTAAATATTGTTTCTCCAAGAAGCATTATCTGTATAGCAATCTTCAGTCATGCTCTGACATATCTTGAGAAAATCTGTCAAAAACTGGAGAAAAAAAACCCAACACATTTTATAATATCCCCCATCTTCTAAACCTTGACTGTATTTATGACAGTAAATGTACATTTTTTTATCAAATTGACAGGCACTGAGAGTACTTTAAAAGAATGTTCTCAGTTTTTGAAAGTTTCGGAGTGATCTGTAATAGCAGGAGCACAGTTAGTGAGATGAGTAACAGATTCATTCCTGCAGTGCATTTGCAAGGAAGAGACAGCAAATCAGTGAATATATATTAATAAATACAAGGAATTGAAACATATTTTTCATTTTGAAAATTTATTATTAAGAAAGAAAAGCTCTACTGATTTTTGTGTTTATCCTCTGAGTGCAGAAGAATTTCTACCTATTCAGTTTATTTAGTAAAAGTAGTATCAACTGCATATATTTTTTTATCTTAATTCAGATTCATTTAGTTGACATAATACAATGACACTGGTATAGTCCAGACATCAAGTCACAAAACCAGTTAAATCAGATTGTGTTTTCATAGTTATGTCTGAAGTAATATCCTCTTTTTCTATAAAATACTAAGTTGATTCTAGAATATAGTCAATACAGTGTTCCTATTACAGAGGAGGAAGTAGTATTACTTCGGTTAATTTAGGAAATAAACTAAATCAAGAAGGTTCACCTTCCTTAGGTATCAGGCAAAGATTTGGTAGTATGAAAGTATGAGAGCTACTTGAAGGATATGTTATTACAGAATCACATTTTTGTTAGGTCTGAAAATAGAAAAAGCAGGACTGTAATCTTCCAGATAATGAAGATGTGGAATAGTCCGTCAGTTTAAAAACTTAGGACTAATAACTTTAATTATTTTAGGGAAAAGACTGGAATGCTTACAGACAGGACTGTAGATATGGAAAGATATGCTTATGCTGCAAGTCTTTGGGTATTTTATGAGCTCCTTGAGGAATCAAAAATAATGAAAATACTTTTGTTTTCACCATCTGTGTATAAAACTTATGCTCCAGGGCATTTATTAGTCACTAATGGAACCTAGGAAAGATATTTTTGTTCCTTCATGCACAGTTTAGCTTGAAAGAGTATGTGTTATGCAACAGTCAATATTGCCTAGATTAATCACACGATATATGACAGAAGGATCAGCTTATGATTAAAGTGATACTGAATCTTTCAGGATCTTATATATTCTATAAAATAGGTTCAAGCCACCATTCTAGGATTTCTGGTGCATGGTTTTGCAAATACTGTGACGAAAACGACAAAGATGATTATTACTACAGTGCCTGAGTTTATGAACAGTGATCAGTAACTCTAGTGGAATCTTCTGGTATTGCATTGCCAAATCAGATGCAATACTGAATGGTTATATTATTTTTGGTTCTGGAGCTGTCACTTTCACCGTTAAGTTGAACGCTGAAATAACCTTATTTTAATATGTCAAGCAAACAGCAGTAAACAAAAGTCAGAAGAAGATTTTAGTGTATCTGGAGATATTACCTAATGTGCTTTTTTTTCTTTTTTCTTTTTTTCTAGCACAGAAAGTAATAATTTCAGTATGAAAAGTGATGGTTAGATTTCACTTGACAAAATCAGACCAACCTTTCTTGAAGTGGAAGTTTAGTTGCTACAAGGCAGAGACAGCCTCTTCTTGAAGAACTGCTAGCAGTGTGCCATTCCCAGAGAGGCTAATGGTGTCCTAGGTTGACTTAAGTGAGGTATTGCCCTTAGACCAAAGGGGAAATTTCATCCTCTCTTCTCAACAATGGTGAGGCCACTGAGTGTACAGTTCTGAGCTCCCCTGTAAAAGAGAGAGAGAACTACTGGACAGAGCCCAGAAAAGGGCCAAGAAAATGATTAAGGGGCTAGAGTATCTCTCTTATAAGGGAAGAGCCTGAAGAAGAGAGGGCTTATGGGATCAGTGTATAGCAATACCTGAAGGGAGGATGCAAAGAAGATGGAGCCACTCTCTTCAGTGATGCCCAGTGATAGAACAAGAAATGTTGAGCACAACCTGAAACACAGGAATTTCCTATTGCATACCATTCTCTCTAGTATACTATTGCTTAGGATTCAGTGCTTTTAATATGGGTTTGATCCCTAGCCAGGGGAATGTGCAGGCAAAGTAGATTAAAGACATTAGGGCTGAAAAAAGTTATGTTCTGTTACACCTTTCTGTACCACTCAAAGCCATTAAAGAATTAATTCTAATCATGAAGGCCTAAGTTTTAACAGGAAAATCATTATTTCAGTAAGAAATCAAACCGTTATTTTTAAGATATTCTTTTTTTCTCATAGGTGATTTAATCTTGAAGAAAGTCTTGCAAGAGTCATCTAAAGTCCAGATTAAAAATATCCTCATTCACAATCAGCATCTGGCATAAATCAGACTAGATCTTGGCCATTGCTACTACAAAGGTAAGTGACTAAAACTTGCCTAGTTGCCTCATCATCTTAGGTTTATACACGTTCATTCACTTGATTTTGAAGTAGAGATGATTATAACCAAGGCTTTTTATGCATTAAAAATGTTGGATTAAAATTACGTTTTCAGGGTTCAGCAGTGGGGTTCAGCAGGGTTCCATCCTTCTAAGAAGGATGGTTTTATGTGACTTTTCAGCATTCCAAAAGTAGATGAGTTGATCTATAAAGAAATGTGCTGTGTTATTTTAATATAGAAGAAGAAAAAGAAAAAACTATTTTTATTGATTAATTCTGTTTCATGGGATATTTATCTTCCAGAGATGTTATGAATGTTTTAATTAAAAATATTAGAAAAGATTGGAATTATAATTGGTGGAAATGGAATCTCCATTTTGTTGGTCTTGTTTGTTTGCTTGTTTTAATGGATAATCTATAGCTGTCTGGTAAAAGAAAAAAAAAGACAAAATAACTTCAAATACAAACAACTGTAAAAGACAAAGCAAGCTGTCAACTATTTACAGTGATTTTAGGTAGGATTTCAGTTTTCATAGAATAACTTGAATTTTCTGAGTTAATATGTTCTTTTCTGAGAACATAGTATTTTATGATGGGAGTATAAATTTAGTGTCTTGTTTTCAGCAGTTACAGTTAATTTATTTGTAATGTCTAGTATGATGCTATGCTGTTGCTTTAGGAGAAAAACAATGTTGATAACACACTAATAATTTAGTTTCTGAGTGATGGTGTACAGTGGCAAAGACATTCCAATTTCTCAGCTTTTCATGCTGTCCTGCCAGCAAGGATGCTGGAATAGGTACAAGGAGCAGGGAGGGGATGGAACTAGGACAGCTGACCGCTGACCCAAACTGGCCAAAGGGATATTCCATACCATATGACATCATGTGTGAGTACTTACAAATATGAGGGGAGTTGGCCAAAGGAGACTGCTACTGCTTGGGACTGTTATGGCATCAGTTGGCATGAAGTAAGTGATAGCTTTGTGCATTGTTTATATAATTATTGTCATTACTGTTATTTCATTCTTCCTTTTCTGCCCTAGTGAAGAGTTTTAATCTCAACCTATGAGTTCTGCTTTTTCTTCCCAATTTTGTCCTCCACTCCAGTGAAGGGCAGGAGAGTGAGCAAAAGGCTGTGTGGCATTCAGATCCTTGCTGGGTTAAACCACAACACTTAAGCTTGTCTCTTGCTGAGCTATTTTTTTTCTTTCCTGTGGTAGTGTTCAATGCCTCCAACTATTTATTCAACATATTAAATTAAGTTCTAGTAACAGAAAGATTAGTTGGATTAAAAATGACTGGTCTGTGGGGGTGGGTAATAGCTTTGTGTTCAACTATAGCTTAACTGAGGATTTCTTGCACAAAATCGTTAATCGCAATTTAGACACATTTCTTGCAGTTGTATTTTAAGAAGTGAAAGAGAATGAATTTTTATTCTATTGCCATTCATTCCTCCTATTCATTTGCCTATTTTGCCCATTTTAGGAACTACATCAGTCCAAGTTTTGAGGTGGTTGTTAAAGAATGCAATTACAGTAAATCCCTGAAGATCAGGATTAGAAAGCCATTTGTGTTTAAGATTCACTTGATTTCAGTGTAAGATTTCTTTTTCTTCCTACTTTTTTGTTAAAACTACTCTCTATAGTTTATTTTCAAGTGACAGGATTGTTTATGTTACATCTATTCACCTTTAAAAGGATTCAATGGTGCAACTGCCAAAGTCAGGAAGCAGAAAGACTGAACAGGACAGGAGCACTGATTTCCAGTAACTTTGGCACCTCTTTCTAGTTTATAAACTCCACAGAAAACAGGATATGTTGCCCAGAAATGTCTAGGTGTTGCCCAGAAGGCACTTAGTACAACATGGGTAATCCCTGATTCCTCCTTTAGTAATTTAAGTCTACTCAGGTGGAACTGTCAAAAGACGTCTTTGTATTTGATTAGAAGCAGATAAATAATATCTTCTAACAGAGGCCAATGACTTCCACACAGAGCTAAGATTCAGGTATAGCCTCTGTGTATGTTTGAAACAAGAGTACAGGAACGGCAATCCATGTGAAGATATATCTGACCTTAACAGAAGCTTGGATTTTACCTTCAAATGGAGCCAGATAATGGAAAGAAGTAGAAAATCATTCTGGTTGAAACTTTATTTGTAAGGGAAATGGATTTAAAACACTGTATTTAGAATGACTAATAAAAGAAAAATACATGTTGGAAGTAGAAACTTATGCCCAAAAAGCCTGAAGGCAAATGGAAGAATCAGAAGTAAAAAATATAGAACTGAAAACTTGTAGTGTTTGGCTCCAGAAAACAGTTTTGTTTACGGACTTCAGTAGAACTACTTTCAGTAGGAAAGTTTCTAATATATATGTTAACAGATGATCTACTCTGAACAAGGGACATATCTTAGCAATGTCTCAGAAATTGCTAGCATATTAGAAAGTTGTTGGTAATGTATGCAGGTCACTCTGAAAGTAATACCTCCTATTTATTCCCATGGAAACTACAACAGATACAAAGAAAATAACAATGCTGTTTCATAGTGCAAATTCTCAGCTACTAAAAAAAAAATATGTCAACACAGTCGCCATTATTCACTATGCATGTTCATCAGCCATTAATAAGAATTTCTATGTCACATCAGTAAAGATCTGTTCCAGGAGAGAAGACTCATTTTTGCTATCACTGTTGCCGAAACATACCACCCACTGCATCACTGTGTTAACATCCACATTTTGGTCTTCAGAAACGTTCAGCAAGTTTTGAAGAATTTCAGTGGGTGCAATTTTTTCTGCATGGAGTAATTCAGTGTTATACCTTTGCTTCAGCTACACTTCCATGCCAGATGCCATTCTGCTGCCATCTGTTGCATGGCAACAAAATGGAATTTAATGTTGCCTCAAAGGCTCAGTCTCTACTGCCATACCACCAATGTCTGTCTCTGATATTATGGGCCAGCATAATAAAATAGAAGGCATTACTTTTGGAACAACCCTTATAAGTAGCCTAGTTAGGGTAAAAAATAAAAATTAAAAACCAAACAATATAAACAAACAAACAAAAAAAAACAAACCCAACCAACCAAACAAACAAAAAGAAAACAACAACAAAAAACAACTCGTCAACAACCTAGATCAATAAGAAAATTAGGAAAAGCCCAGGTGACTCTTGCCATAGCTAGATTAGTCATGTCCCAGATATGATCTACAGATATCTCAGCAGGTTAAACAGTAAATAAATATTTGACTCCATGTAGTGGTCATGCAATGATGGAGTTCACAATTCCCAAGGGAGATGAGAGAGAGAGAGAGAGAGAGAGAGTAAAATCAGGACGCTAAATTTGAGGAAAGCTAACTTCAATCGCTTCAGGGAGTTAATAACAACTCCTGGGATTCTGCCCTCAAGGGCAAGGCAGCAGAGCAGAACTGGCAAACCTGTAAGGAAGCTTTCCTTAGGAGACAAGAACTGTCCATCTCCATGGGAGACAAGAACTGTCCATCTCCATGTGTGGAAACTCAGGTGAGAGATCATTGAGAGAGAGAAAAATTGCTAGCATAACATTCAGCACTCGCTTAACAGATTAATTCAGGTCACAAAATGAGAAATAAAAGAGATGTGATAGTAGATTGTGAAATTAATTTATAACAGTTATTCTGGGACTATGTCTAAGGTGTAGAGTAGTCACTGTCTTGTCTTGAAAATTTGTAAACATGTAGTAAAGAGGAATATTTTACCTGCAACAATTTTAGGGACATATACCACTTAATATGTTGTAGGGAATTGAACCACAGAGATGAGAGAACTTGAGTTCAGTTCCTTCCATACACTTCCTTATCCAACATGTTCTGTGTAAAGCATAGATTGGAGTCTGGAACTAGTAAATCTAGAATAACGTACCAGATTTAAGCCGACAAAAAAAGGAAGTAAAATTGTTTCATAGTTGAAGAGCTTTTATTTCTAATTATTTTTAAAGTGGTACTGCTAAAAGTATCCTTTATGTTGCCTCACAATGTCTTAGTATTGCTTCACTACATTTATTCCCATCAGGGAATGGTACCTAGCAAGAACTATGTAGCATGATGATCACCCACAGCCTTAGAAGAAACTAGAAGTAACAAGTAATCTAAGTTTTGTATTGTAATTGAGAGGATTCTAAGCAAGCAAGCTGCAAGTTAGTTGCAAGTTTGAAGTGTTTTTACAGCTGAAGTTTTGATTAACTCGTATTTGAATGTGTAGGTCTGAGGACAAGGTACAGAAGCTTGAGGATAGCAAAGCTAACCTAAGATTCTTAGAGTAAGCAGCTTAGAATTTCAAAGAGAAAGTTTGGAGAAACTAGGTTTTGATAATCCTCTCCCACAGTTCTGCCTCAGACAAGTGCATTGAGAGCAGGACTTACAATTCAACCTTAACTCTTCCGAAGTTAGTTTTCTTTCCTCTATTCTACAGTTCATACAAGACTCTCTTTGAGGGCAGTTTTGCAGTAGTCACAAGAACAAGCACTTTCCAAGAAAGAGGTAAGTGCAACATTGGATTTAGCAAACTTTAGTTTAAGTCAGTGGACAAACATGAAGCATGTTTTTCAGAACGTTAGAAGAAGCTTGATTGTTAAGTGATACCATCAGTGAATATTATTATTTTTTTTCTATTCAGTGTTGAATTCTGGGTAATAAAGTATAACATCTTGTCATTTAACCTTCACAGAAATCTCTTCTTTACAATTTTGCTGAAATGGGCAAATCAAGTTGAACAGAACTTTCTGAATGTTTACCAGCATAGGGTAATGCTACCTAACAGATACATTTACAGAATGTTTGGAAACTGAGGGCTTGGTAATCTCATTGAAGTGAGAAAGGTTTTAAGGTGGAAGACGCAATGTTATTATTACTAGAGTGGCAGAAGTCTGTGAGGGAACAAATTGGGTGGTGTAAATATATGTTGCTTGGCAGTTAGGAAATAAAATTTTATTTTATTTTTTCTGTAAATAGCTGATCAAATACCAGATGTTGGAAAAAATGAAAGTTCTCTCTTGGTACTGATTTCGTTCTTCATTTGGCTGAGCAGAATTGTGATGTGTTGTTTATTGACAGCCTATTTATATACTGGCTATGCTCATGAAGTTTTGCTTAGTTACTAGAAGACCTGGAAAAAAAAAATCCACACAAGGATAATAAGTCACCAAGATGAGTAATAAAAAAATAAATAAATAACAATCACGAAAACCAGCCCAGTTGATTTTGGATAAAAATGAAAATGAAGCCTGAACCTATCTGGCACAACAGTTCCTTAATTAAATGATTGAAAAAGCAGGGTTTTTTGTTGTTTTTGTTGTTGTTGTTGTTGTTGTTAATGGAGTTAAGTCGTAGGGATTTTTTATCTTTTGTTTCTTCAGGTTTTTCTCATGGAAATAAAAATGCAATCTAGTGGTATCTTTAGCATCTAAAAAAAAAGTTTTCTTTCTAAAAAATGAAACTTACGGCAACAACAGAAACATGTATAATTTCATGCTATCATCAGTAGAAAGTGTTAAAATTTCACCACTGGTTACCCTGGTTACCAAGATAGACTTCAGGAATTTGAGAAGAAGCAAGATTCATCTGATACTGTAGGTGCAAGTGCTCTAGTCTCAATATTCCATGCTTATTTTAATAGCCACTTGCTTATTACCTTATGCAACTAATGATTTTGTACTGATGTAAAAATAAAAACAAACATATGATTTAGGTTATAGGAATATTATAACAAAAAATAAATTTTGAGAACAGAGAATTTTATGAGAAAATCTTAGTTTTAAAAATATTATGTGACAAGGGAAAGGCTGTTGATGTCATAGATTACGTAGACTTCAACAAGGCCTTTGACTCTGTCTCCCTCAGCATTCTCCTGGAGAAGCTGGTGCCCGTGGCCTGGGCAGCTATACCTTTCTTTGGGTAAGGAACTGGTTTAAAGAGCCATGCCCAGCGGGTAGTGGTTAATGGAGTTAAGTCCAGCTGGCATCCTGTTACAAGTGGTGTCCCCCAGGGGTCGGTACTCAGGCCCATCTTGTTTAATACCTTTACTGATGACCTGGATGAGGGGATTGAGTGTACCCTCAGTAAGTTTGTAGATGACACTAAATTGGGAGGTGATGTCAGTCTGCCAGGGGGTAGGGAGGCCCTCCAGATGGATCTAGATAAGTTGTATCACTGGGCTGAGGTGAATGGGATGGGGTTCAACAAGGCCAAATGCCAGGTCCTGCACTTGGCTGCGCTACACAGGCCCTGCACTAATGGCTACAATAACCCCATGCAGTGCTATAAGCTTGAGGATGAGTGGCTGGATGACTGTGGAGAGGAAAGGGACCTGGGGGGGGTGGTTGATGCTTGGCTGAAAGTGAGCTAACAGTGTGCCCAGGTGGCCAAGAGGGCCAACAACATCCTGGCTTATATTAGAAATAGTGTGGCCAGCAGGAGCAGGGAGGTGAGCATCCCCCTATACTCAGCACTTGTGAGGGTGCACCTTGAGTGTTGTGTTCAGTTTTGGGTCCCTCACAACAAGAAAGACCTTGAGGCCCTGGAATGTGTCCAGAGAAGGGCAATGAAACTGGTGAGGGATCTGGAGCACAAGTCTTATGAGGAGTGGCTGAGGGAGCTGGGATTGTTTAGTCTGGAGAAAAGGAGGCTCAGGGGAGACCTCATTGAACTCTACAAGATTGTGATGGGAGGGGTTTGGCCTCTTCTCCCAGGCAACCAACAGGACCCAAGGAAAGGCCACAAGTTGTACCAGAGGAGGTTTAGGTTGGACATAAGGAAAAAACTTATTCTCTCAGAGAGTGATCAGGCACTGGAATGGCCTGCCCAGGTAGGTGGTGGAGTTGCCATCCCTGGCAGTGTTCAAGAGGCATCTGGATGAGGAACCACGAAATATGGTTTGGTAGCCTGTGGTAGCAATGGCAATGGGTGGACGGCTGGACTAGATGATCTTGTAGGTCCTTTCCAATCTTGTGGTTCTGTGACTCTATGGTCAATTTTCAAGTGCACAAGCATGTTATATTAATTAAGAACATTTTCCTGTGCTTTTCTTTTTTTAATTAAATACCTATAATTATTACTCACACTTGAAGTACTAAGAAATGGACGTGAAGAAAATTTATAAAAATTAAAAAATTACATATATTTTTTCTGGAATTTATCATACATAATTATTTGAATTGAAATTACTCTCTTCTATAAAGTCATACAATTTAGAAAAAAACAAGTATATATATATGCTACATTTAAAAAATAGACCTTGGAGTGTTTAATGAACACCAGCTAACAGTGTCTTTAGGACAATCAGATATTAATTAGAATATCAGTTTGTACTAGGTAATGGTTACTTTGAAAATTGAAAGCAATCCTTAACTGTCTCTATAAGGGAATACTGAGTAAGAAAGTTAAGTTTTTGGTTTATCTTGCTTTTGATTGTATACTACAGTATTGTCATTTTCTAAAACAGTAGTAATTATTTCTTACAACTACCAAAAGTGAAGAGCAGATACTGAGAAAAGGACCAGGGATTACTGAGTCTAAATAAGCTTAAATACATCCATATTAGTATTTGTAATCAATCAGTCAACCTTATTGATTAACTTTGTCTGAATTTTACATATTTTCTGGACAGCTTTTGTGTATGTTATATTATTTGTAAGAACAATGAAAAAGATCAAAAAAAAACCAACAGTAGTCAGCATTTAAAATCCTTAACAAATTTTATAAGGTGTAAAACAAATTGGTTTTATTCTGCCTAGATGGAAGCTCTTCGTACATATAGTGTTCATGCGTGAATTTAGACATTACATCTACTTTCACACTGGGATGCAGAATACCTCTGTAAACATAGACAAATAGAACAAAGCTTTTAAATTGACTCTCATGTCTAAAAAGCTATATTGGAGTGCTTCTCAAGTGATTTCATGAGAGAAAAAATTAAATTACAAAAGAGAGTTATTATTAATATATATATATTCTGAGTCTTATGAAGAACTTTATTTGTGTGCATTTTTATTTGGGAAAACTGGCTCATTTCCAAGGACCAGTTATTACAATGGGAAAGGCTACAAAATATAGCTGTAATAATTTCCCTATGGGCATGACAAATGTATCTGTGATTGGACAAATTGGGATTTCATGGTCTGAAGCTCTATGAATTTGTCAGTTCTTTCAATTGTTTCCAGCAAAGTGACTCCATCATTTTGGGAAAAATAAAAATAAAAGGAGAGAGAGAAAAATTTCAAAATGAAATTGTTTAAAATTACATTGTGTACTGACTCTGGGCATTTGGTTCTTGTCCAGAATCATTTTCTATCAGATTCTTGCTGTAATATAACAACTTATTTGTGGCTAGTCATAGCCCATTAGCCATCTGTTCCTCAATTAAGCAACTTTCTTTTCATAATGTAAGCATTTAATTTTAATAATGGTTATCTGATAAGCATTTAGCTTATACATAATAAGGAACTGTTTCCAACATAGTCACTGGGCTGTATAAATGTAATAATATTTTTGATGGAATCTCTTGGATGTGAAAGGAAAGGTCATTTTCAGAATAGTCGGAAAAATGAAAAACATTGAAAACATGGATTTTTTGCAAACAAGACCTATTTCTTTAAAGTTCAAAAAGAACTTTCCATGCTGCAGTACTTGCCTGGTTCAACAACACATAAAGAGAAAGTGAGGAATGAAGTTTAGCTTGGTTTTGTGGATTATATCGTGTGGCAGAATTAAGATGTACTAACAACAATATTTACAAAATACTTCAAAAATAGTGAATAGAGGTCTGGTGTGCTTTTACAAATCCATATACATCCCTTATTTACTTAAGATTACTTGGTTAATGTTATGTAAAATACATCAGTCAACAGGTATTGAAATTATAACCATGAAGTTTAAAAAGCACAGCAAGCTCAAGAGGAAGAAAATAACATTAATGCATTAATTATCTAGTCATAATTTAGTTCTGACACTTTTCTGAATAGGACAGAAGTCTCACAGAAATTTGGATATGTGCCTACTTCTGAGATGATGGAGAAAAACTTGTCAAAACAAAATGATTGACTTTCTTCTGTGGCACACTATCATTTTATACTTTGTTATACAAAATCAGAAGAAAACTTGCATGGGGCGGGAAAGTTGGAGACATTATTTGTAGTCTATTATTTCAGTTAACAAAATCTAACCAGCTCTGATTAGTTCGTGGAGAGCTCTGTCCTGTTCCACTTTCACCTTAACCCTTTTTGTTTATTATTATTATTTTTTGACTCAGATGTAAAGTCTAGACCTAATTATCAGTCTCAGAATAAATAGATAGATGATAGATAGATAGATAAAACAAAAAAGAAAAAATTAAAGAGATCTTCATCTTATAATTTAATTCCTTTGCATTTTGGTCTCCTTTTCTTCTTTTCATTTAGCTTCTTGTTTTTTAATTTCTTTCACTTTATTTTGTGTTTAAAGATACTTTGCTCCAACATATACTACAACTGATCTGATAAATCTGAGCATAGTTTTCAATCCAGAAATATGTTTGCCTATTTGTTTTAAATTACATAAGCAATGATGAAGCTATAGAGACAAAACAAAACAAACAAACAAACAAAAAAAATACAAAGAAACACTTTGTTATGTTAGTTATAAAATAAGAAAATTCAGATAAATCATATCTGCCACAGAAGGAAGCAGTTTAGTTTGACTTAGATGATATTACTGTAGTAATACTAAAAAATTAAGATTTGCAAAAATCTTCTGTGCATATTATGGTGTTTAAATTCTCTAGGAAATTCGATGAATAAATATATATATATTTTTCTTGTGAAACATAGAAAAATTTTCCGTGAAAGAAAATTACATCAGCTTTATTGTAATAAAGTGGGAACTTGATCTTGTGTGTTTAAGCACTAGAGTACATCTAGAAGGAGGAAAAGAAAAGCTCTTATACTGAAGTTTTCTGGAAAAAAAAAAAAATCATGTCCCAATTCCCTTTTGTCATTGACCTTGTTCATTTCTTGTATTCAATGTGGATGAAACTGAATGAAATATAAAGATCTCAAAGACTAAGTTCTAACGCATTTTATGAAAACAAAGGGCTGGCAGAGAAGAGTGACTTCTACAAATATGTAGCTAATGTAGCTTAGAACTTCTTAAAATTTAAGTGATGTGGAAGTTCAGTCTTAATGACACTGAGAAAGCCAACTTTCATTTGGTTGTGAATCATGGAATAACTAGATTGACCCAGCTCAATTTTCTATTGTTGACAATTGTAGGACCTTCAGAAAATCCTAGCACAAATCAAATGGACTTTGAAGCAGCTGTGCAGAGATATCCTTTAATGGCTTAGAGTCTTTATCTTCTTAAATTTAATCTTGGGTATAATTGAACTTTCAGAACAAAATCCCACTAGGTTCATGCTGAATTCTGATTTTTTTAAGCTCCTAAATAGTTCAAGCAATAAGTCACACAGTGGTGTGGTTCGATATTAAAGGTTTAATGATAGCTAAAAAATGTTAATGACAGTACTAGAAGAAACCCCATACCCATCTAACTTTCGAAAATCAGTCTCACCTTTCTTTGTTCCTGAACTCAAGGAGTGATCCCATCATATTGTGATTTTCAGTTTATTAACACCTCATGTCATTTCTACACATGTGTAGGTTCATGAATTTAAAAAATTATTCTTCCCACTCATCTACTGCTCTGGTAACCTTCTGCTTTCTATTTTGATGATTTGTAATTTGACACCAGTTTCTCCCTAAAGGAGAAGCAGCATTGTTACTGAAGCTTTAAAACTCATGCTAATTCAGATTTCAGATTTATTTCTCTTCAATATTGTATTTATTTAAAAGGTAAATAAATTTACAACCTTTGTTGTACTTAGTTAAGATCAAGAAAATGTACTGAGAAGGAACATTATAACAATGGAGGTAAATACTGTAAAAAATTTCAAACATTAGAATGATGTTGGATCAATTTCTCGGTACCATCCCAGCTCTCTTTTTTTTTTTTTATTACTTTAGATGTCATTCTACCAGTCCTAAGGGAAAAATCAGAAAATGAAAATAAGAGAGCAGTAACACAACAAATACAGAATCTGACTTAGTTGCTGTCATTTTCTGTAGATGTATATGTCCTCCTATTTTCCTAGGGCAATGAATGCCATCTTGGGAAGCTTTGCTTAGGATGCTGGTTGCAAAAGTAGTTTGCAAGCATGTATTGAATTACTCTGCATTTGGAAGAAGAATCCACAGGTGATAGTAAAGCTCACGTCCTATATAGATATTTGGTTGAGAATAAAGATTCTGTCAGACTGACCAAAAAATATACTATAGTACAAGTTAGAAAGTATATTTGTTCCAGCTAAATATGTTCAAGTCAAAGTAGAACATCAACGTTAAAAATTTGTTTCTTTATTTAAAACAATAATAATTGAAAAATGTACTCAACAGGGGACATTAACAGCAACTGTTAACATTTCAGATCACACTCTGAAAACTGAATGCATGCACTTACCAGCATTAGGACAGGAACTTCATCTCAGCATTTAATGCAAAAATAGTATGAACTCAATTTCAAACTTTACTTGGGTGAAAATTGATTTAAATACTTGTCATCTTTCTTTCAGAGCTACTTTTTCACTTTCGTGAGTATTATCAACAACTCACCTGGGGAAAAAAAGTACTATTATTTCAAAAAATATTAAGAACTTTTGCAAATATAAGTTGTCTTTGCTTCACTGAATTTAGTGAAACTTTTTCAGTTTTTCATGACTGGCAACATGGTGGTTTTAATTTAAAAATTAGATTAGCTTCAAAGAGATCTTCTATCACAGGGCTTAATGAAGAATTTGTGTTCATCTCAGTGTTGCTCTTACTCCAAATTTGGCTATTCTTCTGAGCTCTACAGGCAGCTTCAGTCTTGTGATACAAACAGCCATCTTTAATTGCTTTATATAGTCATCAAAATTAGGTAGTTAAAAAATAGAGGGATTTTTCTTTCATTTATAGACTTTATAAATTAGAATGGGTTTTTCTGCAGTTCAGCGTTGCTTAATGCACCTTCCCTGCGAGTTGCTATAGTAACATAGTGCGATAATTGAATCTTAAAGGTGATGTCTCTCATGTTGAAAGATTATGCATGCAAAAGGAGAGAACACACAAGTCTTTTTACTAAATAATTCAAGGTTTGTTGAATGGTTATTAAAACTGGCAAAATTCCTATTTTTTTTTCTATTAAAACATGCATGATAAAGTCTGTTCAACTATTATTCTCTCATCTTTTCAATCAGAAGTGAAAAAAAAAATTCCTTGATTCCAAAATTTAAAATTTAAATTTAAACTCTAAATGCAGTCCAAATTTGACTTCCTGAGAGTGAAGTTTCTTTTCTCTGGCAGTGCTGCCACTACAGTGCACTCTAACAGTCTTTCTCATCCAAGCCAGTAATCTTTCTCAGAAAAGAGCCTAGAGTGACAGCACTTCCATGCAGAGATTTGTAATCACTTGAATGCAAGATTATGAAAGAAATAGCTTTGCTGTACACTGCTTGACTTTAGCATAGCTGGTTAGAGAATTAGTTGTGACTTGGCTAGAATAGAGCTGAATTGAAAATGATAGATTTTTCAAGCTTGAATTCTAAAGGTTGAACTACATATTACAATCAGAATCACAACTTGGGTGCAGGGATAGCAGCATATTGCACCATCGTTTATTTCAGCTATATTATGTGTTATTGTCTATGCCTCTAGGCAAGTTAATAAACTCATTTGTAAACTATAAGCTAATGTATCTCCATATTCTCCAGTATATAGCAGTACCCAACAAAATTAAACCATATTAAAAGAAATGATGTCCTTCAGCATTCTAGAGTTTGCCAAGGATTGTTGCTTTCATCACACTGCTCTATGCCCATTTGTATATGTTTCCCTGTAGTGACAGTCCTACACTTCCTGCTGACAGCAACACTGCAAAACACTTTTTTTGTTTCATGTTCAATTACGTGTGTGACATCTACAGATTTATACGGTGAATTGAATTAATTATGTCAACCATTAATGTCGTTAAATCAATCTGGCTTTAGATGAAACTCTTGTTGAAAATATTCCTGCAAAATTAACAGAATTAAAAATAACAACAACAAGATCTTGTAATGAAAAGTCTGACTTTATACAGAATGTATAAACCATATGAAGTGTATAAACTATATACACAAAGGGTTAGTTAGGATCAGTAAATATTTAAGTGTATAATCCAGGGATTAGGGACACATTAAATAAAAAGAGGAGTTTGTGTACTAGATTTCTTCAGATATGTGCCTAGAAGACATAAATGAAAGAGTCTGAAAGCTTCTCCTGTTTCTTTCCAAGTTCATATTTTGGAAACAAATATGTTTGTTTAAATTAATATTATTATTATATGACAGAGCTATTGGTAGGGGGTAGAGTTTAGCAAATTCATCTTTTCTGTGTGAATCAATTTTAGACTGACACTGTGCTAGAGAGTAGTTTACTTGAGGTGTTTGCTGTTAGAAGTTGAAAGATTTATTATGTCTCCTCCATTAGCAGCTATGCTAACCAAGCAGTTTTATTCTAATCTGTTAATAAAAACCTGGCAAAAAAAGAAGCTGTTTCTTGACTGACTCCCTTGATCTCCTTACTAGCTTCTTACCTCAGAACAGCACGCTGTTGACTTGATTTCACAGAATTTTACTCTGTAGTTTGAAATGGAGAATGTTAGCTGCAGGGCTAGTTTTAAATGTTTTGCTCAGATTCAAGTCACAGTGACTACACTTATGACCAGACTTTCCAGAGCATATTGTTTGTTAAGATCATTCTAAAAATAACATCAGAGGCAATTGCAGATGTATCAGTTATTGTATCCTTCAAGGAATTATGCTCTGTGGTATGCTGGTGAACAAATTCCCATAATAATTTAGGAATTTAATCTATCTCAATCTAGAAAATTTAGCATTAGTCTCGCTGATAATGTATGTTCTTTTAAATCATATTTCAGTCTGATCTTAAGATTCTGTAGTAGATTTCCACCACTGCCATGTTTTAATTATTATGCTTGACTATTCTTTTCCAAAACAATAGAGTCTTATCTGGACTTTGTTCAGTCTATTATGCCTGCTTACTTTCTAGTCTTCTACAACAATAATATAGAGTGTTGACTCACAGCCTTTACCTTTTAACTAGATTCCCAGAGCTGCGAGCAATAGTTTTCAACAGTTCCGTTGTATCACGGTTGCTTCTTAGCTCAGAAAGGTGAGAAGAGAGAAGCCTCAGTATTTCTAGTTCACTGGAATGACTTCTGATATCTTCCTAGAACCTTTTATAATTCTAGCTCCTATTCTTTCAAGAGGAATGGTAATAGCATCATTTGTCATGAGAAGTTATCATGTCATTCATAAAGAATATTTTGCCTTGTACACTTGTTGCACAATACTGTATGGGAACTGTTGAATCATGGCCTGAACCACTGATTGGTCACCTGAGGCGAACACTGAGTCAGCCACAGGGGGCACAGGTGAGGGTGATATACCTGTGTGATTGGAAGGGGTGGAGCCTGGCTCCACCTCTCCCAAACCCCATTTAAGGGCTGACCACCACTAGGGAAGGATTTCTTCTCAGAGATCCCTCCCGCGTGGAGTCATTGGTGAGCCTCTATCATCATAAAGGTGAGCCACTCTCTTTTTGCTATTCTTTCTGTATATAAGCCTACTTAAATGTACCATCTGCCTTACTGTTTCCATTGAATACCATTCTTTGGGGCTATTTACCCTACAAATACCCACAATACAATACTCTTAGTTACGTTACTTAGATTTCATAATATTTGCCATTATACTGTCAACCAGTGTTAAAGTAGAAAGAGCAGGAGTGTTTTAAGACTGAGTTCTTTGTGTAGGTGACTTTAAATTTGTACTATTTACTGAAAGTGTTCTCTAAAATACTGTCTAAGTTTCAAGTTCAATACTTGGATTCACAGATTATTAAATTAATGTGAAATATTAGCATCATTGTACTGGTAACTAATTTAGCTTAAGGCAACTGTACAAATATTTGGTTCAAGCAGTAGACATGAATATGATTTTTCTAATTAAGGAAATGTTTCATATCCTACTGAAACTAGTAAGAAGTTTAAATTGAGTTTCGTTACTATCATGAGAAGGCCCAAAACATTGTTAACTTCTTAGAAAAAAGCAGCCTCATATTCCTCATATTTGCCAAGTTGCAAAACCTTTATAGTGAGGCATAAGTATGATAGAGGCAATGATAGCTGAAGTTAAAGCTCTTTACCTTGGTTATGGATGAGTACATGATTCTTGGGACTAGGCTTCACGTGAGGGCTATGATAATGAAGAAAACTTGCAGGCAGGGTATAGGCAGAATAGGCTTTAGCTGTCATATTTGCACCAGTTTACTGATGCTCTGTTGTAGCACTACTGCTGCTTAGGGTCCTAGAAGAGCTGAAACATGCAACCTACTGAGATTGTGCATATGCAGAATTCAAAGAGTGTTCAATGACTCAATAAACTGACATTTAAAATATTTATTGAGAGGAATATTGGTGAGTTATCTTCTACATCAGATAAGTGGACACAAGAAAAGCTCTCTGGACAGTCTGCTTTGAGAACAACTCCTGTTCTCTCAATCTCTTAACGATTACTACAACTGTACCAGAGTTAAAATGATGATTTTTATTTTTTCCAAAAGTCAACGGTTTATGGCCCAGTTTGGCCCGGTTTCAAGACTAATGGGTTGGGGGGACCCACAGACCTGTGCCCTGGGAAAAGGGAAAAGAGTAGGGAGATGCACCTAAAAACAAAACAGTGGCAACAAACTGAGGAGGAAAGCTAATTTACTAAATAAGATATCGGAAAGCAAAATAACACAATATAATACAATATAATTGGAATTAAAGTTAATAAATCAAATAAAATGAGAGTGTCTGAAAACTGAAGGCCTTACTCTAATGCTAAAGGTGAAATGGCTAGGGAGGACGCATGCTGCTGGGATGATCAGAAGGGCAAAAGAGAAGGATCTTTTGACTTGCCAACAGTTTTTTCTTTCCCTCTGTATGGAAAAGGGAAAAATGCAAAGTAATGCAAAGTCCTCTGGAGTATGTAGTTCTTCTCTTCTGAGACAGGCATACCTGGAACTATTAACGATTCACAGAACTGGAACATTAAGTCTTTAACTCCCAGTGCTTTACATGATGTCATGATGTGGAATACCGATAAAAAATCATAAAACCATGACACCCCAAAAATATAAACTTTATTTGACATGAGGGTCTTAAGACTATTGCTTTGTCTTGGGATGGACTGGCAGTTTGTAGCAGTGTTTACTGCAGTTGTTTGTCTTTGTAACTGTAGATTACCAGAATCACTAGTAACAGAAGCCTTACAACTTGTCCAGTTGCTCACTGCTTATACTCATTGCTGAAAGTTATCATTGACTGTATTGTGAAAAAGAAGCAAAGTTCCCAGATGAGATTAAAAAAGTTTTAGATAGTCTGTGAAAAATTAATACTTATCAACTGTCTTGTCTTTAAATGAAAGAGATTTGTGGTTCTACTACAGTTACCGGTACTTAAAATCAGTAAGATTATTAGCAAAAATGTAGACTGATTTTTGAGAAAGGCAGGTTTTGGCAGTATATAATTAAAAATCAGAAATACATTTTATAGATATCATCACTGTTTTCTTTCCATTAGAAAATAGAGGGCTAATTTTTCTTTGTTTGTTTTAGTATTTTGTTTCTTCATTTTTAGTCCCTCTTTTTTCTACTCCCTTTCATCCTTCCTCTCAGTCATTCCTCCATTCTCATTTTTAACTTCATTTCCCTTCTTCCTACTTGATTTCCAAAAGTTCACATTTTTCATTTACAATTTATACGATGTACTAAGTATTGTTTGTGCCTAGTTTGAATTTAACTCCTTGTGTTTGGCATGCAATACTGTGAAGAACCCACATATTAACTATCTTATTCATTTTACTCATGCTGAATCTATACTAAATCGTAACATTTTGAATTTCTGATTTTTTTTTTTGCCTTTTACTTGCTGTTGCTTTCTTTGAAAAATCTGTTGTCGTTTTCAACTGCACTTTGCAGTGTAGTTTCGATTACCTATGGTTCACATTAAAGGATTAATTAATTGTAGGATAGTGCTATGTACTTTGTATATGAGATTTCTCAAGGAAATTTCCCTAGGTTAGGTTGTTCTATTCAATCTTCTAGCTTTCAGTAAGCAAATTAGCTTCCATAAAAAACATAGATAAGTCATATAAATATTTATTCAGTCTCCCTTATCTTGTTCACTACATGGCTGGATTGCCACTGCTTCTGCTTATTTAAGGACTGTTCATTTACTTGTTACTTTCCAACATATTTTTCAGATATTTTAGATTGTTTAGCCTCACCAACAATGATGTTCTGCACCTCTGTATCTCTTGTAAATGTGACTATTTTCAAGTGTCATCACAAACACTGTATTCTCGTAAGTCTTGTGCACTGACATCTTAACAAAGATGGTTCAACTTGCTATTTATTAGGGAACTTCTGGTATTAAAACAGTAGTTGTGCTCTTCAGCACATGTATCTGCAATGTGAATTTCTTTCTTTTTTTTTTTTTAAACTCCTGTAAATCCATATATTATAAATGTATCCTGTGTTTATCACCCCCCCCAGATTGATGAAACATTGTATTTTTTTTCTTAACTATATGTATATGTGAAATTTCATCAAGAAAATATTAACTGATGCTACAATTTTTGTAGTTGCTCAAATATGTTCTGGAATCTGTCAGGCTTCAGTAAAAGCATTCACATCCTGTGCTTGCCTATCACTAAAAATAAACATTCCTAACATCTAAGGCATAAATCATCAAAGATAATGAGACCCCTTGCTGCCCTGATTTTCTAATGGAGTTAAGGTCTTAAATTACTTTCAAATCCATTTCTAACAGACAAATTTCCACCGAAAAGTTTATAAGGTTCTATATAGAAGAGAGATTCAGTTACATAGAGTATGAGCAATATTTGACTGAGAACATCCACGTTATGCTAAGTAACTTTGAAACTCAGAAGTAAAGAAAATGAAGTTAGGTACAGGGCCTGTTGCAAAGTGGCAGCAGATGAAAATAAGGACAGGAGTATCAGAGAAAAATCACAACACTAAGAGATAATGTATGCTGTGAATATAATAAAAAACTCTTTGATTTGAATTTTAAGTGCTGCATAATAGCTGGAAAACCTATGGGGAAATGTTCTGTGTCAACAAACAGATTGATCAGACTGGCTAAAAAGCTTGTTCCATACATATCTTCTGGGATTAGAAAACAGTCCCATAGCTCAAATAAATAAATGTAACCTTCTTGTTTAGCAAAATTAGACTAGTCATTAAATTATATATATATACACACATCTGTTCTTAAGATGATCATTAGTCTAATGTACTTATTTCTTTTGTGGAATATAGGTCTTGATTTCCCATGTAATAATTTGGGATGCCCTCTAGCTGATTTACAAGCCAGGAAGTAATTGTATTGTAAGTAATATATTAGAATGGGAAAAAGAACCACTCTTTCTCTGTCAGATTTACATTTTACTATGTAGAAGATCATTGTCATGGTTTTATGATTTTTGGTATTGGCATTCCACATCATAACATCATGTAGCACATTGAGAATTAAAGAGTTAATGCTTCAGCTCTGTGGTTCATCGATAGTTATGGGCATGCCTGACTCAGAAGAGAAGAACTACGTTCCCCAGAGGTCATTGCGTTGCTTTGTATTTTTACATTTTTCCTCTCAGAGGGAAAGATAAAATTGGGACTGCGGTCATGAGACACACTCTTTCCTTTGGGATTGACTTAGCAGTGGGTGCTCGCTGCCGTCTCGCCTTCAGCATTAGCAAGGCCTTCGGTTTATTGGACACTCTCTCTTGCTCATTTTATTTGATTTATTAGTTTCAATTCCAATTATATTGTATTATATTGTGTTATTTTGCTTTCTGATATCTTATTTAGTAAATTAGCTTTCCTCCTCAGATCGTTGCCACTGTTTTGTTTCAAGACCCATCTCCCTTTTCCCTTCTCCCTTTCCCCCTTCCCTTTCCTGGGGCATGGGTCTGTGGGTCTCCCACATCAATCATCACGAAACTGGGCCAAACCATCCCGTAAACCATTGGCAATCATTATTATCCTTTACCTAAGCACACTGTGCTCCTAACAGCACGATAATAATCAAAACAGGTGCAAGACAATTGCTAGCTTACATCAGTAAGGCAGTTGCTGGTAATCTGTTAATTTTAAATGTCACCACACTGAGATGCTAAGAAGCATGCATGCGTTGTTGATCTTGTTACTACATCTTAACCTACATTTTCCCTGCATCTAGCACTGTATCATTCACATTTGTTATTCTAAACAGCTATGGGTTATCTCATCACCTTGTAGAAACCCCAGATACTGTGCCTTCTAAACAAAGCATTAAAATGTTCTAAGCACTAGTAGGTGTAATATAACTGTTGCCATGATTCTTGTATTGACTCTTTTCCAGCTACATCTCAAGGGCGTGTGTGTCAGTAGCAAAGTAATTTCTTCTCACAAGTAACTTTATTCTGTGGGCTTTTAAACTGTATAAGAAAAACAGAGTCCATCTTTATTTTAGTGGAAATAAAATCTGTGTACTCAGTCTTGAGGTAGTGGAGAGTACCCATATCGATACCTCAAAGCTTCAATAGGAAACATAGGTCTTTTGCTGAGTGTATTAGCAACAATGGTTGGGTGAGGTTTGGAATGACTCTAGTTGTGAAGGTAGTCTGAAAAAGTTAATCAGATGATTCTTACAAAAATATTGATGCTAGGTATCTGTATTTTTATTGTGCGCATACATGAGGAATGTCAATTTTTTTGTTGCTATTTGTTTATTTAATACTCATATGTGAAAATCCTAAAAATGTTTTATACTGTAGAGATCTACAGAAATGTAGTATTTTCAGAAATGCTGCTGTCTGAGTAGGGATAACAACTTACAGATTAAGGAAAGACAAGGAAGTTCTTTGGTGAATCTTCCATTGTTTTGGCAAGCAGTATAGCTCCCAATAGAGTTTAGTTTTGATGCCTGAATTACTATATTAGATTAGGCAATGTTGCCCCTGTGTTACAGGTGGAGGGTTTCTCATTTGATTTTAAATTTTTCATACTGACAGGAACTTTTCTTTATCACTCAGAATCTTTGAAAGAGTATTGAGAAATTCAGTTTTTGAATTCTTAGAATTGCAGTGCTACGTTAACATTTTTAGGGAATTCAGAAGGTATAACTTTTATAAAAATATTTTCCCTTGTTTTCTACTTTCTTGTATGCATTGCACTTTTTGAGATACTAGCCTACAGTATTCCATTTAGCTCTCTCTGCTCTTGAAAATTTATATCCAGACACTTGAAGCTTTATATCCACCTAAAATACTTTTTCAAGTAAGCACCTATGTTTGTTTTTAGTGTGTGTATCTCCATGTTCCTGTTTCTTTTCAACCTTTAAAGATATACATTTTAATGGAAATTGAATAAAACTGCTGGAGGTAAAAGTTCATGAGTACCTAATGCATTTAAATATTGATGCATTTTCTATTACGATTTTAAAAATGTGCTTCTCCACAGCTTTGAGCTGCATGCACAAATCAGTTTAAAAGCATGCATATAATCCTATGTGAAAGCATGGTAAGGGAATTTTCAGACTGTCACTTTAGGGAAGACTTATTCTCAATAACTAATTGAAAAAGATAAGGTAAAAAATAAAATAAATACCTCCATTTGTATTTTCCTTTCATAAGCTTAAATTGTAAAATAGCACATCTAAATTACATTTGGCAAAAGTAGTAGAACTGTATAGAAATTCTCTACAAATTTTTGGTAGCCTTTGTGATAGTGCATTTTTGTTCATCCAGTGTAACACAGCATAATTATATGGCTTTTTTAGGCTAACTAAATATTTTGTTTAAAGTAATATTTTATGTTGAGAATTCAGATAGGATGGGATGCCGGGAAGGCATATAAGCTTAACTCATTATCTTAATTCAGAGTGGAAGAATTGCTGGAAGGGTAACATGAAAGGTAGCACAAATGTCCTTGTGAATTCAGTCTCATGGAAGCCTTTTACTGTTCAGAAGATGATTGGCATTCAGAATGGAATCTTTGCTCTGAAAGTGCTGTCTACGTCCAGAAGAAAATGGTTCTGGCTCCACTCTAATTCAGAGATTTTACTGTCTGACCACAGTCTTTACCTGGGTCAGGTATTCTGTTAAAATACATAGGATTATTTTGTCAGATTTATAAATATTGCAGTAGTATTACTCACTAAAAATGTGCAGATTTACTTAATTGAACCAGTACTTTATTACCAGAATTTAGTATAATTTTTTTAGTATGCTTGATTACTTTTTAATTATTGTGATTTATTAGACTATATTCTGTAATATCTTGAAACTCAGTTTAGCTGGTGGTAAAAATTAAGAGGATAACCGTGAGTATATTTATTTTAAGATATATATTTATACAGACCACAGTTATTGCTCTGAATTAGTTTGATGGTTAACATATACATGTCAATGATGTTAAACAATGACTTAAATTTTCATTATTATTGAAGATCTCCCATCATATGTATCAAATGAGTCATTCTGTGAATGCTGTGTGACTCCAGAATTCCCATGGCATGATATGCCATGTTGGGAAGTACATCTGTCTCTAGGATTAGATTTGTTCTTTATTCCTTTTTTTTTTTTTTTTTTGCTAGTAGATCAATCAGAGTCAAAGAGCATTTTTAGGAATTGGAATTTGTTTGTCTATTCCATTAAATGATTCCTACGTTCTCCATGTATAAATTAGCTAATCTGAAATAGTTTCTTGACACAGTTTAGAATTTACATCACTGGAAGGGCCATTCCCAATGTTTAGCTTGCCTACAGCAATCCCTGTGGTGGACTGTAAAATAATTTACTGTCACAGATATTAGCTGTTTCATGCTACTAGCACTTGGGGAAATCTTCTGGGCACACTAAACTAACTGGTATAGAGCAGAAATATACAGCCTTACAGCTCTTCTCATTCAAAGAACAGAAGTGGAAGGAAGTCCTCATTCAGAGGATCATCAGAATCATAGAATCACTGAGTCTGGAAAAGACTTCTAAGATCATCTAGTCCAACTGTCCACCTATGACCAATATTGCCCATTAAACCATATCCCTAAATACTACATCTGACTTTCCCTTAAACACCTCCTGGGATGGTGACTCCACCATTTCCGTGGGCAACCTGTTCCAATACCTTACCACTCCTTCCAATAAGAAATTTTTCCTAATACCCTACCTGAATCTCCACTGTTTTAACTTGAAGCTATTATCTCTTGTCCTGTCACTAATTACCTTGGAGATGAGGCCAAACCTCACCCTGCCACAACCTCCTTTCAGGGAGGTATAGAGGGTGATGAGGTCTCCCCTGAACCTCCTCTTCTCCAGTCTAAAAAATCCTAGTTCCCTCAGCTGCTCTCCATAATACTTGTGCTCTAAATCCTTTACAGCTCTTTTGCCCTTTTCCAGACAAGCTCCAGAACCTCAACTTCTTGTAGTGAGGGACTCAAAACTGAGCACAATATTCAAGGTGCAGTTTCACCAGATCTGTGTACAATGGGAGACATTCAAGGCAAACTTTATCTTTTTTAGATAAATGACCTAAATGAAGATTCATCATAAAAGGTTTGATACATTCAAGAAAACTTAAAGCTTCTGACAGAATACTCTGAGTCTGTGGAAAGTTCTCTCTTATAAAATCATCCTAATCAGAAAATTCCTGTCTTTTATACGTACATGCCCAAATTAAATTTGTAGTTTTAATCTCTTATTCTTCATATCCTTTATGTAGATAAGATTTTTTCAGAATTTCAATAAAGTCTATTAACACTGTATTATCTGAATTTATTATTGAAGAATTCAGTTTTTGTTGTTGCTGTTGTTTTGGTAGGCTTTTCTAGGATGAAAACAAATAATGAATTATTTAAAGATATGGATATCATTACTGTATGTTTGTGTGTCTTCAAATGTATATGTACATATTAATTGTATGTGTTAAATTGCATGCGAGTTTATCTTAACATAAAATAGCCCATTTTATTTTGCTCTTCCAGGTCAGAAATCCAGATATTACCATACAGTAATGTGAACAGACACCTAGCTGAATACCTTGTAGGAAAAAAAAAAAAAAAAGAAGTAATATGAAGATGAATTTTGCTAGGTTCAGGAACAGAAAAATGCTTTATCTCTATATTCATGCATATGTAATCACATGCTAGTAGATGGTGCTCACTGTGTGGTATAGTCCCTGGGGTTTGTAAGACCAATAAAATTTGTTGTTGTGCAATGAAACTGGTGTCTGTGTAATTCTTTACAGCTACTCTGAACAGATGGTAGAAATGTACTGTCTAATTTAGTGTGGAGTACTAGCTTGAGTACAGATTCATATACCATATGAAGATTTTTGGGGGAGTCCTTTGACTGAATGGAGAAAAAAGATTGGTAATTGTCCTGTGGGTGACAGCTTGGTGGCATAAAAAGTGAAGGTATAATAAGTGAAGAATAAAAAATACAGAGGGACAATCAAAATAGTCTATAACTAAGGAGAACTAAGAAGAAACATAGGTATGTACTTAGCTTACAGGGAGAATAAAAAATTATAGAAAAAGGTTAAAAGGGTTGAAGGAAATGCTGCTGAAGATAAGAAAAAAACAGTCTAAATAGATCAGAAAAAGCTGGATAGGAAGGAGACAAAAGAAAAATTGCATCTCATCTTAACTTTTCTTAAGAAAACCAGTAGGGGAGCACAAAGGATAAATGAAATAAGGCTGAGAGAACAATAAGTGCCATAGAAAGAGTTAATGTAGGAAAAGGAAATGTGCAATTAAATGACTGCATGTATTCCTCAGATATAAATATCAGTGATCTCTTGATCTTACATATGCCAATAGCCATTTGGTTTAATGTTCAAACAAGAATAGTGAGGGCTGACTGCCTAGTAGTTTTCAAAGTAACTGTATTGACTGTACAAACTTTTTTTTAAAAAAGTGAATATTAAATTTCTTTGACTTTTGTTCTTAGGATACTTTGTGACATGACTATCGAGAGGATTCCTTGGTGTCTATCTCCTGACAGACTGTTATATTTAGAGGCATATTGTATGTGGTACCATTTCCTCTATGAAGATATTTTCTATGTTGTTGCTTCTGGTTATGATGTAGAACCCAGTGGTGAGGAATGGAAACACTCTGGGACCTGTTTAGATTACACCATGAGACACATTCTTGGACTAATGCTGTCTGCATGATAATAAGATTAATTGGTCCAAAATGTGGTATATTATGACTGCTACAGGTTTGCTCACCAGGTCTCACTGTGTGCTCTATTCATTCCTATGTCACACACGTGGGCAGATTGGTAGCTGTGGGTCCAAAGGACTTTTGTCCAGAAACCTTCTGCTGGGAAATGGGGAGCTGGACGGCAAAATAAAGCCTTTTTCCTCTCTTCCAGCAGATGGTGGCAGAGATCCTTCCCTTGACCTTCCACAATCGACATATGGTTCTCTGCTGCCAAGTGCCGTGGAGTCTAACTACTTCTTAAGGATGCCTCTGGTTACTCTTTATGGATGCCTTTGTGAGAGCACAAGAATTCTCCATTCCTCAGGATAAGAAAGCTGGTAGGGGAGGAAGAAAACTGGAATGGCTTGGCAAGGAAACAAGGTATGTCACTTGGAAAGAATACAGAGATGCTGTCTGGACTTGCAGAGAAGGGATTAGGAAAGCCAGGGCAAAGATGGAACTGAACTTGGTGAGGGATAGTAAAAACAACATGAAGTGATTCTATAGGTACACTGACCAGAAAAGGCAGACCAAAGAGAATTTACCTCCTTTCGTAATGAGAAAGGAGAACTGGCTAGGACAGATATGGAGAAGGCTGAGATACTAAATGAGTTTTTTGCCTTCGTCTTCACTAGCAGCCAGGATTCTTGTATTTCCCATGTCCCTGAAGCTTGCATCCCTGAGCCTGTAGGTGGGAACTGGGGGAGTAAAAGCCCCCCACACTGTAGGGGCAAAGCAAGTCCAAGACTACTTCATGAG
>VXAB01001057.1:72698-82844 GCA_013399175.1 Odontophorus gujanensis
GCCGGGTGGGGGGGGGGGGGGTCATGCCTGACCAATGTGGATGGAGTGATGAGATCAGTGGACAAAGGGAAGGCAACTGATGTCATCTACCACAAATTGCATAAGGCCTTTGAGATTGTCCCCCACCACATCCTTCTCTAAATTGGAGAGAGATGGATTTGAGGGTTGGACTGTTCACAGTGGGTAAGGAATTGAATGACACCTGTTATGGTTTTATGATTTGTTATTGGTATTCCAAATCATAACATCATGTAGTGCATTGGGAGTTAAAGAATTAATGCTCCAGCTCTGTGGATCATTGATAACTTCGGGTATATCTGTCTCAGAAGAGAAGAACTACATACCCCAGAGGATTTTGCATTGCTTTGCATTTTTCCATTTTCCGCTCAGAGGGAAAGATAAAAACTGTTTGAATGTCACGAGACACAGGCTCTTGCCCACTTGAACTGACCCAGCAATGGGTGCTCTTTAGTTGTCTCGCCTTCAGCATTTAGCATAAGGCCTTCGATTCTCAATCTCTCTCTCTCTCATTTTATTTGATTTATTAACTTCAATTCCAATTAGGTTGTATTATATTGTGCTATTTTGCATTCTGATATCTTATTTAGTAAATTAGCTTTCCTCCTCAGATCATTGCTGCTGTTTTGTTTTTAGGCCCATCTCCCTTTTCCATTTTCCCTTTCCTCCCTTCCCTTCCCTGGGGCAAGGATCCGTGGGTCCCCTGCCCTAGACGTCATGGAACTAGGCTGAACCAGCCTGTAAACTGTTGACACTAAGGGCCCATGGGCCTTAGCTGTAGAAACAGAGTAATCCTACTCTAAACATGGAAATTATGTTCCAAAGTTTTAATCTATGGTTTGATATTCTTGATCAGTTTTTAAGCCTTACTAGTAGTTTTCTGTTTACATTATTATCTGCATTAAAAATATTGTATCTTTTTCTTCTGCTGTCATTTTGATGTCTCAGTTTTTGCACAGTTTTGTGCATTAAGAAGTTTTTGCACAGTTATTTCATACAGAGGTAAGTTATCATATGAATGCTATAGCGGTTGCTATCATGTTGTTTATTTGATTAGAACAGTGCTCAGCTGTCTTATCAGCCTTCTTCATGCCTAATTAGTATTTTGAGGATCTCTCACATCACTTTTAACTCTAGGATAGTCATGACCATCTCACATACTGCAGGCCTCATGCAGCATGAGTTAGCTAGTAACGTGGCCCACCCACTGCTACCATGCCATCATGGCGGTGGCTGTTCCCAGTTTGGCCCAGTCTTGTGTGTGTATGCATCACTCAGTAACAAACAAATCACTGATGTAGTATTAACACTGTCTCAGTTAAAAGTGGGACAAGGAGAGAGTACAGTGCAATATTAACTCCACCTCTCATGCCCACTACACTCGGAGTTGAACTGAAACCTGCGTGTATTGTATGTGGCATATGTTTGTGCCGCTTGATAAGTAAAATGCAGTGGTTGCCAATATCATATTTCGACTTACCTAATGTTGTTTCAGAAGAAAAGAGAACCAATAAGAAAGAAAGATTGTGGATGAAGGAGTATTCCATGAAAAATGAGCAGATGTGTTGACTTAAACCAATTAAATAATCATTATAAATAGTCCTTGACCACTCTTGCTGAATGTAGTATAGTATGGTATGTAACTGGAACCTGGAAAAAATAGTTTAATGAGAAAAAATTGAAATTAAAGAGCAGCACAGTCTGTCCATGGGGCTCAAAGTGTGACCTCTGTCTTCTTCAGAGAGCGCTTGTAGTTATGTAAACCTAGATTTTCATGAATCTGGTTCATTGCTGCTTCTATACTTTATTTTTTCATCTGGGAAATCAACATGCAAAATTGCAGAAAGGTCATTTTTTGTTTTTTATTTTCTTCAGGAAAAAAAAAATAGATTTCTAATTTTTATCATTTTACTTAGTTGCTAATGCTTTCTATTACACCAAACAATTTTTTATTTATTCAGTCCTCTTGACTTACTGAACTGCTTCCACATCTCTCCTTAATCGCTCAAATGCATTTAGAAGTCTGGGTGAAAAGAATCAACTTGGCAAGAATTCAGCCAGCTTTATTGCCAGGTTCAAAGACTGACTGAGTGTAAAACTGTATTGGCAATCATGACTTAAAAACAGTTCCAAATGTGTTTGTGTGTGGTATTAATTCCAACTGAAACTCTGGAGAGTGATTAATTGAAAGATACTGCTGTAAATCCATTGTGGTACACTCCAATAATGCATTGCATCAGAATGTGGTTTTGCGCGTATATCCAATAAGACTGTAAATTGTCAGTGGTCTCCTTCTGTGTCCTCTACAAAGACTAAAAAATGGAAAGAATACCTCTCAGTATTTTTATCTTTTATTAGCAGTGACCAGTCAGGCACCTGAAAGAGAAAAGAATAAAAACTGCTAACCAGCATGACTGAATTGGTCCAAGAGTGGTGCTAATCTGCTGCCAAGAGGAATTATAGTACTGTAATCACCTTGCAAGAAAGGAAGGCAATACCTTCCTTTTCCTGTGTGTGTTATTCTTTCTGCCCTTGTAATGTCCTCTGAGAAGGTTGTTCAGGTTGTTCTCGGAGTTCTTGAAATAGGGCAAGAATTCAGTAGTCTTCTTTTGTGAGAAGAGCAGGGTGCACCAGCTGTGGTGCTCAGAGAAAAGTAATGTGCTTGTCATGAGTTCTGCCATGTGCAGAGATGGCTGAGACAGGAGAACAGGAATAGCTCATCAGCTGTGGCTGTTATGAAGACATTTTCGAGTTTGTGAGATAGGGAAGACAAGACTACATGGGAGAATATTTGAAGGGAAAGGAAATTTGGAAGGAAAACTAAAATAGAAGGTCTGTGGTAAGCAGAGAGAGAGGTAGCTTTGGGAGAAATGAAGAGTTTCTCTGTATGGCTAGGGAAGTAAGGGATAGTCTTCTATCAAACAAAGGGACAAAAGGAAATCATTTGAGCATTCTTGTAGGAAGGCACAGAATGCTACCTGACTTATACTTCAGGAATATTAGGATGATGGTAACTCCCCTCCCATCCTCTCCTTTCTGAAGAAAACAGTTATAACAGTAAATGAAACAAAACAATTTCTGAAGAAAATAGTATTTTTATCATTTATAATAATTGACAGTACACTTAGTCTTTGAAATGTCATTGACAGAAATGTTCCTAGTGACTCAGGATGGATTAAAGAATTAAAAAGGCAAACACTTTGATAGCAGAATGCTTGCGTAGTTTCAAAATAGAGTTCCAGCTTCCAGTAAGTTTTACTATACTTTTTAAAAATAAATTTAAACTATATTACTTTAAAAATCTTCTCATCTTATAAAATCTTTCTTTCAACTGCTTCTTTCATACTTTTCCTATTCATAAGCACACAATTAAGAAATAAATATAATCTGTCAATTGCCAGTGTATCTTCATTTTGATAGCTTAGAGACTGCATTCATCTTCTGCCATTTTTTTATTATTTTTTATTAAAAAACTACTGTAGGAGGTGGAGAGGATAGTCACCCATCTGTGGTAGTGTAAAGAAGTATATTCTTAGAGAAGAACTCTTTTTTTTCTCAGTGTATGAATTTCAAGATGCATAGATTTATTGCTGAACATCCAGACGTGAGGAGAGATTATAGCATAATTGCACATCTTTCAAATCCTACATGAGCATACCTCACCTGCTCTTGGGTATGTTTACTTTCCTATAAAGATTACATCTGTTGTTTCTTTGTGAAGAATATGTATACAGAAATATGACATAAAGTTTGAAAATTTGTGAGTTTCATTTAGCTCTGTGAGCCATTAAAGAAACAAGTTTGTAGTGTCTGTTCATCTTTGTAGAGTTTAGATATGAGACAAGTTAATAAAAATAGACCAGAGGAACTAAAAGTCAGTGAACTATTTAACACTCATCCGAATTCACTGCTAATTCCACTTACCCTTTAAATAATTACAAATGATGTAGACAAAGACATGGATTATACAGAAAAGAAATGTAACAATACTATTCCTTGTTCTCATTACAGTAATCTTTCAAAGTATTTTAGTTCCTGTCCTTGTTTCAACTGAGACACAATGGATTTTCTTCATAGTGTCTGGTGTGATGCTATGTTGTGGCTTTAGGAGAAAAAGAGTTTTAATAATGCATTGATGTTTTATTTGCTTCTGAGAAGTGCTGTATGGAGCCAAGGACATTTCAGTGTTTCAGCTTCTTATACTGTCCTGCCAGGAAGGGACTGGGAAGGCACAGGAAACTGTGAGGGGACAGAATCAGGACAACTGACATAAACTGGCAACAGAGATGTTCTATACCACATGACATCATGCAGAAAAACTATAAAACTGTTGTGAGCTGGATGAGGATGCAGCCACTGCTTGGAAACTGGCTTGACATCGATAAGCAGGTGGTGAGAAATTGCTTTGTGCATCATTTGTTTTGTAAATATAAATTACGTATTTGGCTATCATTATTGTTATTTCTCTCTTCCTTTTCTGTCTTACAAAACAGTGTTCCTCTCAATCTATGTTTTCTCTGATTCTTGCCCTCTTCTCACTGTGAGGGATGAAGTAAGGAAGGGGCTTTTCAGTATTTAGATGTCTGCTGGGTTAAATCACAATAGTTTCTAAATATTTTTCTCTTTAATATCAGAAAATAAAATGTCATAACACAAATTACGATTTTTTTCCATAAATGAGTGTAAATTCATGAACTAACAGTACTATAGGTGAAAAATAATATTATTTGAGCATTATATTAGTGTGGTAAAAACTTTATTAAATTCATTAATTTATTTTGAGCATCTAATTTTTATACATTAATGAACACCTGCATATTTACAAGTGCAGCAAGAATTAATGTCCAGATGAGATAATTTTCAAATTATAGAGGTAAAACAAGGACTTCAGAATATTAGTTTACAAAATTTGATTCTATAATGAGACTCAGAGTAGTTTTCTGCAGTATGTGCAACAGAAAGGGAATAAAGTGGGATAAGATAACAACAAAAAAGATTAATGTGTTTCATTTTTCATTTTCCATTTTAATTCTTAGGTTGTTTTTCATTCCAGCATTTTTTTCTTCCCCCCCTTCTCCACAAAATTAATAATCCTGTAAAAGCAATTAGAGAAGACAAAGGATTATTGTTTTATTGTATTGATTGACAAACATATTTTGATTGCCTAGGTAAGACTTGAAGAACAAAAATGTAAATTACAAGACTATTAGGAGAGGTAGATAACTTCAATTTATCATAGAGACCAGAAATGTTCTAGAAGTCACTGACATTGGATACTGGGGAACAATGACGTGACCATTCAATATGAAACCTTGTCAGACAGATAGGAGAGTCTGAATTGTGACTTTTGTGATGGCTTTAGATGAGAGGCTTTTAATGCTACTGTGCTTTTGGAAATCTGAATTTCGACTCCAGGGGAGGGTAGGAGCACCTTTGGATTCTTGGGATACACCAGGAATAATACATACAGTCCACCTTTATCTTCTGAGACCTGAAGAATTATCTACTGCTTCTGCATTTCTCAAATCTTTTCCTGAGCTGTTAAAATGCATATATAATATGTAGTTCTGTACAGCAATTATATAATAATGTAGATAAAATATACCTTGATTACTTTTCTTTATTCTTAGACCCTTCACATCATTCTTAGACCCATTCACACCATGTTTGTGGAATCCCCAACATAGCACAGACTGATAGAATAGTCTGATCATTTCAGTACTGTGGTTTAACCTGGCAGGTGGCTGAGCATCACACAGCTATTTGTTTACTCCTTCCCTCACTTCCTTACTGTGATGGGAGAGAGAATCAGGGTGGAAAGAATGGTGGAACTCATAGGCTGAGATAAAAACTATTTCCTAAAACAGAAAAGGAAAAGAGAAATAATAATAATCATAACAGTGTAGATAGATAGGTAGGTAGATGTTTATGAAACTGGTGATGCACAATGCAATTGCTATTAATTAACTGATGCCCAGGCAATTCCCTAGCAACCGCTGGCCCCTCACCAATTCCAATATCTCTTTGACCAGTTTAGATTATCTGTCCTTATCCTGTATCCTACCTGATCTTTGCGCCTCCTCAGTCCCCTTGCTAAGTAGCAGTACAATAAGCATGCTTGGGTCTGTGAAGCACAGCTCAGAAACAACTAAAACACTGATGTATTATCAACATTCTTTCTCACCTAAAGCCGAAACATTGCATCATACCAGATACTACAAAAAAAATAAAATAAACTCTGTCCCAGCTGAAACCAGAACATATAGTTATTCATGGGATTATGGTATTTATGGGATATTTACTTTGCTGGAGGGAGCAGATGATGTCCACTGATAATAGCATTTTTTGGTGTTTCAAACTTAGCATCTTAAACCAACACAGTGAGGAAAGAGGGCTAAGATGCAATTTCTATAACTGACATGTTTTGCATGTTGAATGAATCTCTATTTTCAGTCTCTGTAAGTGAGATGTTGAGGAGCATTAACAAGTAATTTAAACTCTTTAAAAATATCATCTTAAAAGACTTAATTTCTTTGTCCACTAAGGCAACATAGATTGTTTATAGTATATTGCAGTATAAAAGGTAAGAAATTGTTTCTGTACATATTTTAGATCAATCTAAGCTCTCTGTCTTGATAGATTCAGTTATCTGATTTTCAATAAGTTTTCACTTTGATAGGAAATACACTGTATTTATATTGTTCTTCTCCTATTTGTCTGCATAAAATGACAAAGGATTGAATAGAATTGTATTACACCTGATAGCAATTTTTAGTCATTTTTATTACTTCTTAGACAAACTGATAGTAGAGATACAAACTGAGAGAATATTTACAGAAAGTGTTAATTCTGAAATCTAAACAAAAAGTAACCTTGAAAATTGATGTGCAAAGCGCCTCTTAGTGACAGATAACAGTTTATTTGATGTTCTATTTCAAAATTGATCTAAGGCTTACTGTGAGACCAAGAAAGTCACATTTCTGTCTCTTACATTTTTGTTTCAAAAAGCAGAAATGAAAGCATTTGATACTTTCAGGGAAGTACTACAAGGTTAGCTGCTGGACTTAAGAGAAAAATGTCAAAAAAGTAAATATACTTGGGAAAAAAGGAAAAAAAAAACTAAACTACCTCCCTATTATAACAGAGAAGAAAGTATTCTGAGCTGTACATTCAGATAATTAAAATCAGTAAGATTCTATTGTTTTTCTAGGATCCTTTCTTTACTGAGGTGAGCTATGAGATACATATGGACCTCGTTAGATTATTATACTTCAAATACTGGTTTCCTGTAAGAAGTAGTATCTCTAGAAAACTGTCACACTGTTATTTGGAAATAAGTGGAAAAAATAAGAAAATATTCTTCTATATTCTTATACATATTCTTAGCTGATGGAGATGGGAGAACTTTACTTTCTTTGGTGGGATCTGTATTGTCAGAAATCTAGTGTTTTCCAGTGACATCTGAGTGGTTTGAACAATCTTCATTCCAAGTTCATATGCACTACCAAATAATAATTTATAAATGAAATTATTAAAAATGATCGCTGTAATGTGAGAGCGGCCTGCACAGCATGCTCTCTAAAGGGTTAGATATGTGTTCAAAGTTTTATATCTGTAAGCACTTATTTTGTGAATCTATAAAAAGTATATGTGTGTAAATGGCTTGTTATCTAGCAATTGAAACAACAACGATTGTGAAAAAGTCTAAAGTTTGTCTTTCATTCACAACATAGCATAGTAGTGATATCTTTTCTACCTGAGTCAGCCTCCTTAATCTATTTATAGCCCTGTAAGGCAGAGTTACAAAATCTAATAGCAAGCAAATCAGTCTTTTTTAAAAAAAACTTGTGCTGTGTATTTGTCATTCATGAGACCAGGAGACACAATAATTTAAATTAAACACATCATGTAGCTTGTAATGGAAAGAAAAAAAAAATAGGAAACAATAAATCTTGAGAATGACCCCAAAGGAGGCAGGGGGGTTGGAAAAGCTTTGGTTTTGTTATGGTTTTATGACAGGTTAACAGGTTTTGATAACAGTTTTAACTGGCAACTGGTTAATAAATCTTTAAAATTACTTATTTTTAATATTATTAGTTAGCAAATATCTAATTTTAGCATCTTCCTGTTTTGATATTTAGATACATTTTGGCCTTATAATGACCTGAACAGTTATTTGAGTCAGACATTTGAATGAAAGAGAGGTGAACTAGATTTTTATAACTATTGATGAGCACAAATCTTCAGTCATTGCTCAAAGAAAATCTAAATTTGGTGATGTGGCGCATTAACCTTATCCAGATCCTTGATAGCCACCCAGAAATACAGAGAAGAGTGAGGGACGACCGGGAATAGGGCGTTGTGGTCAGTTCATAACTACTTTAACCACTCTTTCCTACTCAGTGTTTTTCCTGCTTCAACATGGATCTTTCCATGGGTGTAATCCTTCAGGAAAAATCTGCTCCAGCATGGGATTTGCTTGAGTTCCTTCAGAAAATATCCAGATGCTCTGGTGTCAGGACCATCATAGGCAGCGAGGTAGATATCCAGTGCCATCCTGATCCTCTCTGTGGACGGTAGGGAATATATGCTACATTGCTTGGAGCATCTTCCCCTCCTTGAACTCTTAGTATTATCAGGATTGTTTCTCATTCTTTTGTCCTTTTGGTTTTGCCAGTCATTTTTTCTCTTTCTTATTTTCTCAAGAGAACCATGGATGATGGACTCAATTTTGTCCTTATGTGGACAAATTGCAGAGAAGGCTAGAGTTAGCTGTATCTGATACAGGACAACACCTGCTCTCCTCCCACAGAGGTGATGTGTGCAGCCCACACTATTGCCAAAATCTTGCCATCAACAGGTGATGCATCTGAAATATATTTAGTTTTTCAGGTGCTTTGCAGCCATTAGAAATTGGACATGCAATCTTTAATGACTTAATACTGATGGGAATTGCTTAAAGTAAAAGAAATTTGGATGCACTCTCAGACTTATCTCCTTAACTACATTGTATGGGCACAGTTTTCTTAAACTGAATGAAAGACTACCAGGTCATATCAACCTAAAAGTGTTTTCAGTGATTACAGAGGTGGCATCTTGCCAATTTGCCCACAAGCACTTTTCCCAATACTGAGAATGATAAAGACCTTTTGAAAACACAAATCTTATTTTCATTTAGTCTTATTTCTGATGATCAAAAAAGTTGAGCATTAAATGTAAAATTATTAGAATATGCACTTGGTAGATAGGAAACTCTGGTATTCTGCAACTCTAATTGCAGCTGGAAACAAACAATATTGTAGTCTATTTTGCAGTAAATTTATTTCCTTCTCTTTTGCAGCTGTTTTAATTTTGTTAAATATATGTAGAATCAAATAAAAGGGAGAGGCATTATTTGACAAGATATTCAAAGAACATCTTGTGTTGCCAGTTCTCTGCTATGATTTTGAATAAATGCCACAGGCAATAAAATGTATTTCACATTTTGTTTTCATTATGTGTATCTGGTTTTACATAAATTCAAAGAAGAAACAATGTCTGAGGACAAATCAGATTTTGTTGGTTTAATATGAGAAAAAGACAATGGTCAGAATGTCATGTGTTGGAAATGTCTCTTATTTTTCCATGTTTATAATTGTCACTGACAAAAATAAAAGTATTAAAAGTTATATAATGCTATTTGGAGCAAGGTAACTAATTCCACAGTATAGTTACAGTAAGCAGTTATTGGCAAGCAGATTGTTACCAACATTTTAAGCATATATACAGGAAAAAATAACAGGATGAACATGAGGAAGCAGGATGCTACACAAAAGAAGGACTTTTGCCTAATCTTAAATCATTAAACTTTGAAACCCAGCTTCTCAAGGTCCTTCATTGTAACCCATAGTCTTCATTTTCAATTGATATCACAAAAGTGTCAGTTTGATGATATACTACACATAACAATGACAATGAGTTAGCATATCATGGCAACTGGGACTCATTTGAACTTTTAAAGACTTCTAATGTTTTAAATAAATTATGAACAGAAGAATTTTCAGACACATAAAATAAGTCACTCATTAGATAACTTAGGATTCTCAATACGTTTTGGAGACTTATTCTTTTCTTATATATATATATATA
>VXAB01001058.1:11471-46708 GCA_013399175.1 Odontophorus gujanensis
CAGGGCCGGGCAGTCCTGGCCGCGGTCCCGCCCGTCGCCGCCCGGCCCCTCCGCCCGCCGTGCTCCCGGCACATATAAGCGGGCGGCGGAGCGGGGCAGGGCAGCGCAGCGGACGGTGACCCGCGATGGAGCAGCCGCTGCAGACGGAGATGTGGAAGGCGCGGAGCCTGGAGGAGCTGATCCGCATCCTCCACCGGCTCTTCTCCGAGGATAAAGTCAGCGTGGAGGAGGTGCAGGCGCTGATGGAGTCCTACGAGAGCAACCCCGACGAGTGGCTGCAGTACGCGCAGTTCGACCAGTACAGGTAGGGCAACGGGGATCCCGCCGAGACCCTCGCCCTGCCGGAGTCCCTACGGGAAACAAGCTGGGGCCGGGCCGCCATGTCGATCGGCGGGCGGTGGTCTTCACGGAGCCCCCGGAGGGCCGAGCCGGGGCGGAGAGCGGGCGGGGCGGCGGCGACCAATGGAGGCAGCCCCGGCGCGGGCCCCCTCGGGCCTGGAGGGCGCGGGGCTGCAGCGGGGGGTGTTGCGAAGCTCTGCGCTGCGTCCCCAGGGCACGGCGCGGTTGCCGGGCATTTCGAGCCGCCGCGCCGTGCCAGCAGCTGGGCGGCTTCTGCTCCTGATGGCTGTCCTCTCTTGCATTCAAAAACAGATTCTATTTGAGCATCTCCCGTGAAATTTGTAGACCGAACAGTCCCTTCTGACCTCACTGTGGTGAAAGCGTCGTGCTGGTCTGGGTTTTTTTAGCCCCTCTTCCTCTCGCTTTTTCTCTGTTTGGGTCAAATCACAAGCTTAAGGAAAGTAAGGATTAGAAAAATCCTCCACATGCCAACTTGCCTGGCAGCCTTTTCTTTTGGCCAGCCTGACCTGCTGACTGAAATAACAGCGCTTGAAGAGTTAGTTCTAATGCCAGCATTGATTGCTTGTGTTCTGACCTGGTGGGAGAATGCACGGATAGATTGTGAGTGTGCTAAGAGGCAGATTATTGGCATAGCTGTTAGCTTTGAGTGTGATCTGCTGCAAGCATCCCATCTTCATTGTAACAGAGTGGAATTAAGAAGAAACTATAAAAATCAGTTGACATCAGGCAGTTTCTGTGTGTCTGTTCTTGCATCATTTAGATAAAAGCAAGTCATCTCTCATGGGTATAAATTCGATTTACTTGGCATAGTGCTAATAATAATGACTGAAGCTAAAACAAAATCAGTGGGTGTTTTGCATCATAACAGAGGTGTGAGCCTTGAATCATCAGAGCTACAGTATGGGAAGCGATTTATTGGGCATAGAGAAAGGAGGGTGCTTCTGCAGGGAGCTTCTCAGCAGCCTGAGGTGAGTAGAAAAGGCATGCCAGGAGCACAAGGAAACCAGCATGGCTGTTCAGAAACCACCCCTCAAGCCTCAAGAGCAAACATTCTAGAATACACATTGATTGCAAAGCTTGATTCAGAGCACTGGCACAGGCTGCCCAGAGGGGTGGTGGAGTCTCCTTCTCTGGAGATATTCAAGACCCACCTGGACACCTACCTGTGCTACCTGGGCTAGGGAGCTGCTTTGGCAGGGGGGGTGGACTGGATGATCTCTGGAGGGCTGTTCCAGCCCATAAGATTCTGTGATTCTGAAAGCAAGTATTTATCTTCTACCTTGAAGTTAGCAAAATGCTGGCAGAAGTTAAATCCATAAGCATGTGTCTAGGCACAAGAACACTATGGTGTGAGATATATATTCTTGTCCTGGAAGTTCTAAATGAAAACCTGGCCTTTTTCTTTCTTTTTCTTTTCCTCATTTTCTTTTTCCCCAGTACAAATGAATGCTGTCTAACAAGCAAGCCAAGAATACCCAAAAAATAGCTGCAGAATAATGTTACCATGTATTTTTCTTATTTCATAGCAGTCTTCTGTTTCTAATTATAAACCAGTTGCTGGAGTGACTTCATTTAATAACTATTTTGATTTGATCCCATCTACCACTCTAGTCTTGGACTCACAGTTCCCAAACTCTGATCCATTTATGTAATTCAAAAGCAATATGACTGTCAAATATTAACTATGTCCAATTTTTATCTTCTGAGGAAAAAGTACTTTCACAAAAACAGCTTGAAAGTTCAACTTTACTTTTTCCAAGAAAAACATTGCTTTCAATAGCAAAGTTTTTATTTTGCATCTTTCTTTTATAGCAATGCTTATATAATTTTTTTCTCTTATGAATATATCAGTACAGTGAGAAAAACAAACACTTTATATTGCAGATACACAAGGAATCTTGTGGACAATGGAAATGGAAAGTTCAACTTGATGATCTTGTGCTGGGGTGAAGGACATGGCAGGTTAGTATTCAAAGATTATGGCTTTAGCAAACAGATATAAAGCTATTGTATCTTTCATTGTTAAATAAGAGGAAAATAAGCAGCCCTACATGAGCTGTTAGAAAATGTCTGGCAACTAAGTGGTACAGAACTCCTCATTTTTCATTTTGGATAGCAGTCCTGAGTATTTGGTTCTTTATTGAGTTTTTGCAAGGCTGTACCTCATGGGCATTTTTAGAGCACTTAGAGGAAATACTCTTGCCAAATTAAGCTCTCCTTCTGTCTGAGGGTGTTTTTATTCCCAGTACTGCAGCGGGTCCAGTGGGTAGGGCAGGTTGGACAGACCCAGCTGGTTCTGAGAGATCTGCCTCACTTTGTTGCAGAAGTAGGACTTGGTCCAGTTTAATCAGCCTTTTCTCTCTTGTGTTGCTCCAATCTTGTCTCTGCAACACGACAGTAAAAGTACATCTGGATAAGAACTCTGATCTGTGGGTTCAGGCATCCCATCTCTTCCCTGTGAACTGTGTGCACAGGCTGGATTGTGTGGTCCTACAAACACGAGGGAAGGATGTGTCCCATGGAGTTTTTCACAAAACGTTGGCCAAAACAGTATGAAAGAACAAAACTTGCAAGTTCTGGCTGCTTGACCTCCTATGTAAAAAGAAACCCTAGGGAGCTGTTAGGAGAAAGTTTATGTTTGTTTTAATTGAGCACGCATAGTGAACTTTTACAGCATTCCCTAGTGGATGCCTTGAGGTTATACTCAGAGAGATGTAAGAATCAAGTCCACCACCTCTACTCCTTCTGGGCTGTTCTCGCAAAGACTGATTTATGTTAAACCGTTTGAACTGAATGAGCCTTGACTAGAGATAGACTGAGACCACAAGCAGATTTCTGCTTCCTACATGAGGCAGATCAGATTGTTCTCATGGCTTGTGGAAGGACCGTGACAGTGTGTCATTTGTGAAGTGTTCTATGCCTGAAGTAAGCTCTGCTCTCTTGACATCTCATTTTGTAGGGAAGCTAGTTTGTTTACTGAAGAAATAATACGTTTAAGGAAATCAGCTTATTGAAAACAGTAATGTACAACAAGTTTCTGATGGAAGCTCAGTAGGACTATGCTTCAGAGAGGGCCAAATTCCCCTTTCCTCCACAGGCACAATGAATGGAGTGCTCTCCCTTTTGTCCCAGTCTACTGGCTGCTGTCAGTCTTCTATTAAAAAATAGTCTTGTATTAAAAAAATAGTCTTCTACTAAAAAAATAAACAAACAAAACGCTCAAGAATGAACAAAATGTAGCGCACATATCTGCAACTGTACCACACAGAGCATACTTCTAAGCAAGGAGACAGACCAAGTAAAGGCACAGACAGTGCCAGATCCTGCTGTTTTTGTTCATTTTTGCCATACCAGTGAAATTAGCAGGTTACTATTGCTGGTTGTACTTATCAGAGCGAGAACTAAAGTGATTATTTTATTCAGCAAATACCTATGCACCCCAACAGAAAACAATTCATTGAAATTAAGTGGAAGTCCCTAATATCTCATGTTTTGGGGAACATGGTAAATCTGCAAATATCAGATAAATTTGCAAGTTTATGCTGGCCTCTGCTTGCAGACCACTGTGGAAAACATTGTTTTGTTTCTTGGCCCATAAGAGTTGCTGTTCTGAAGAGGTTTTTTTTTCTGTCTTTCTCAGACTTCCTTTGTATTTTCCTCTGGCAAGGTCACGTGTTGACCAGTATCTGACTTTTCCCTAAATCCTGCTACATGTAGTCTTACCACAGTACAGTTCTAATGTATCGTTTTTAAGTAGATATATCCTAGTCCCTCTGGATGTTCTTGTATTGTTTTTATTTCTTCTTTTTACTAAGATTTTTGCGCATGACCCATGTGCAATTGCATATAATTCTAGGGCTACATCCAGATACTATGTTCTGTGCTATCAGTACAGCTTGCTGTACTTAAATATGCATGTCCTTCTCTGTTTGGTTATTCTTTTCACATATACAGCAGCATCCATGACCACACTGACTCACACTGCTTTATGAAGATTCTCCAGGGAAATCTAAAGGAGACTCTGTTTGAATGGCCTGAGAAAAAAGGGAATGGTGAAATGACTAAGAAATCAGAGCGAGTTTTGAGAGAAAATCAATGTGCCTATATTAATGGTAAGTTCTTCTAATAATTTGTTTGACAGCTACTCATCCTTCAGTCCCATCTCTAACAAAAAAGTTTGTGTGCTCTCTAAACAGTCTCCTGTATCTAACATTATGATGCTAAAGGCATTTTGCATGATTGTTGAAGAACAGAGATCTTCAGGTTCTGCATAAACCACACATTCAGTGAGATGACAAAATAGTCCTTCAACTCGTTTATAAGACACTGCAACAATTGCTTGATACTTAGATGTGCTAGATAGCTCCTCTACACCAATCAGTGCTATATCCCAAATAATATCTGAAATTGCTTATAAACTTAGAGCTGTCATGAGAAATAAGGGAACCAAAGTTTTGATGGTTTCATCATCTTAATCTTTTTATTGTTTTCCAAAGAAGTAATCCTTTTGGTCAGCAGTGAAAATGCTAGGGCAAAAAATACAAAAGCTGGACCTGGAACAGGCTGAAGCAAAGGCCCTGATCCTTGAGTTTATTGTCCAAATTATCAAGAGAGTGTAGTGCTGAACTGCAGTGTCAGCACAGCTGGGCAGACTTGAGCATTTCAATTTACAAAACAATTGCCCCATCCCCGGAGCGCTGAGATACAACCAAATCTCTGCAGTACGGTTGCCTAGATACCTAAAGCTGTGTCACCCTGTGTATCTGTAACTGTAGCTATCACCGTGTTGTCCTGTGCTGGAGGCCATCTGGAAATCACCAGCTGGTTATCGTGGTCTTATCCTATGAAGGGCATTATACGTCATGAAGAGCAGTGAGTTCTGCTGACTAGTGGCAAAGCCCTCGAGAAGGGCGGCATCTGCCTTCTGTGTGATGGCTCAAAAACTGGAGCGTGCACCTGGTGGGGCTGAGCCCTGGAACTCCTCAGCAGAACATCTTATTTGGTTGTGGATTAAGCATGGAGGAAGCAAGAACAGGACTCTGCAGCCGTTACTTGAAGAAATGCTTTGTTAACTGAAAACACAAAATCCACAGGAGAGGAAATGCCAACAGGAGCTTGGCATGTCCCCTGATGAAAGGGTTGCTCCCACAGTGCTGCCAAGGATCTCAGATCTTCCTCACTATGCAGTTATTTCCCTTGCAAGCAATAATACTCAATTTGCAACTAATCCAAACTTTCTTGGTTATTAAAAAAAAAAAGAAAAAAAAACATTTGATATTTGCTTCTCTAGGGCAGTTTGGATCTCTGACATGTTTCCTGGCTGTCAGTTCACTTTAAAAAGAAATAAATAACAAAGCAGATAGATTAAAAAAAAAAAAAAACAAGTAGAAGGAAAACCCTGTCAGTGTATTGATTACCTTAATTACTTCAAAAATGCACTTCATGTTTTTATTGCGTGCTTCTTGGTTGCTGTTGTACTTTACTTTTAAGGTTAAAATCCACTAGACTGAGTTCATTTGTGCCTTCCATTACATGAGCGTAGAATTAGTACACCACATCCTCCATTTAAATAAATATGGTATTGAAACCTGGGGCTTACATTTCCAATGTACCAAAGTTAAAAGTGTCCATAGGATTCACAGAGTAAGATGCCAACATTGTGCAATACAAGTGTAGGTATTATATAACGAATTCATTCAAGTAAGAAAGCCTGAATTGTTTTTACAGCAAGGTCATGAATTTGAATACAAGATCTCTTCTACGTAGCTCAAAAACTCAACTTTACTGTAGAATGCAAATGTTTTTTTTTGGGGGGGTGGATGTGATTCTTCATACCTTACATTTTCATGTGACAGCTTGATTTCTATTCCATTGCTCCAGCAAGCACCATTACTTTGTTAGTAGCCACACAACAGACAGTGCCTTGTTTTATTGCAAGTTCAATTATGCCTGCTATTCTGCTAAGGCTGGAAGTGTGCCAGTCACTAGTAATTTGTCACCTTATTCAAAAGATCAGACAAATTAGAAGGCTGTTGTGCTCTGAACTAACACATTGGAAAGATTGATCAGTAAACAGATGCATCCAACAGATGATAACTACATCTCTGCCCCAGATACAAGTAGCTGGCTGTTAAAAATGTGACTGACATCATTGTAAAGTGGGCTAAAGATTAGTAACACAAAAACTTCCTCCCTGTAGGATGTCTTGATGTTTTTAAGAAACACAAACTTTCCTGCTTCTTGGGCATCTAGAACAACATCTCTGAAGAAAGTAAATAACCTTAAGCTCCTTTAGAAATGATAGCTTGAAAATAACTGTCAGCATGGCTGTCCTCAGGCTTTTATGGGTCTAATGGCCCTCAGCCAGTAGCAGATAATCCAGCATTACAGGAGATGTGGAAGGCTGTAAGTTTGAAACTGAAGTATTTAGGAACCTGTGCTAGAGATCAGCAGTTAGATTTCCTGCACTGAGTTATGCATTGCCCGTAAAAGCGCAGGAATGCCAACTGGCTTGCTCACTAGTTTAAGTTTAGATTCCATTTTTTTCCCAGACATTTGAGATCTCAGTAAATCTGCCTCTTAACTCAAATTTCTTGTTTCATGCCCCCAACTTGTGTAGACTCCATTGGCCTGCACCGTGTGGAGAACATCAGCCACACAGAGACTGCTGTCAGCCTGCATTTGTACAGCCCACCCTTTGACAGCTGCAACACCTTTGACCAGAGGACCGGGCACAAGCACAAAGTCAAGATGACCTTCTACAGCCAGTTTGGAGAAAGGACTCACTGTGTAAGTAGGAAGCAGTGTGCTCCCCAGCAGCCCTCAGCACTGAGCACAGGGCTGGGGCTGAGGGCTGCACTCTTGCCCCCCATGCGTGGGAGCAGAGGCCCCAGGGGCTGCCCAGCTCGGGCAGGAGCTCCTGAAATACCTATACCTGGCATCAGCATAAAGCCTGTTTCCTAACACCACTCTATTTGCCCGTTAACACCTCCCTGCTATGAAGTTCTCTGCTTTGTAAGAGAGCACATATTTTATAATGAGCCACGTATTTTATAAATGGGAAAACCAAGGCTGAGGGCTTAGCACATGCGGGTGATGACACTGGATTTGGTTGCTGAGCCCACAGCCCCCTTTCTCCTTCCCTATGGACTCAGTCAACCAGTTTGAGTAAGTGTTGAAACAGTCTACCTCCGTTTGGTCAGCAAGAGATAAGTTTAGTGCTGAAAAATGAGAATTTGGCCCTTAGCTGTGTGTCTTCAGGCTGCAAATGATGGTAAATGCAACCTAGTCAATGGAAAACAGCAAAGCGGCCAGATTGTTTTAGCCAATTTAAGTCATATTTAGCATTTCCTGTATAAACTGTTCTGCCAAAAAGCATAAGGTTTCAAGTCAGATGTTTTAAGCCTCATAACTTACAGTGAAATGAAGTATTCTTTAATAAATTGGATATAATTCTTCAAAATTGAAACTTAGAAATGGAAAAAGTATGCTTCGAGAAATAGTCAGCTGGTTGGCAACAACATGAGCTTGTATTTGGGTAGAACAGAAATCTTAATATCAGCTTTAGGACACCACACCAGGATATCTGAGAGAACTTACTAGGGCTCCTTCTAGCACTATTCCGTGCACTGAGAAACCAAACCTCTTGCAAAGGAAGAAAAGATTCTTGTTGGTCAGCCATATAGGAGGTTCAAAGGCTGTGTTCTTTTAGATAGAGAACAATTTTACCCTTCACAGAAACCAGAAATTCAGTGCTTGGTAGTTTAATAGAGTGAGCCCTTAGTAAGATCCTGTTAAAGTTTTACATAGTCAGTGAGAACAATGTAAATTATTTGAAGCTTGTCACATTAAATGATCACTTTATCAGATGGCTGAAACACAAACATCAATACTCCCAATTTTGAAAGGTCTTTGAGAAAATAAACTCAAACTTTTAATTAATATTTCTAAGGAAAATTAATGTGGAAAAGTGTTGAATAAAATTAATATGGGAGTTTGGTACTTTCTTGTTTCCTCTTTGTTTTAAGTGTTTATTGAGTGTGAAAAATGTAAGATAAGCAAAACAAGTCTTGGACTGTTTTGCTGCTTTTGATCTATAACCAATTGTCAATGCTTATACCTTTTGTGGGAAATCTGATCTGGCTTACTGGACAGAAGTCTGAGTCACTGGGTCTCTTCGATGAGTTTCTGTAAACAGAATTTCAGCAAGGGGAAAAGCAGTGTCTGGGCTGGGCCACCCAGCCGTCTGAAATGACCTCATGGTACCAAAGCCTTCTGGCCTGGGTGAGGGTTTCTGGAAAGCTCAGTGGAAACTCAGGTTTTCTTCTGCTTCTGCTAGTGAAATCTGCCTAACCAAAGCACATTCAGTGCTTTCCCATTTTCCCATTTTGGGTTGTTAGAGTTAGGGTAGTATGGTTCAGCTGTGGCTGGTCTTGATGGTCTTGAACGTCTTTTCCAACCTGAGCAATTCTATGAATCTATGGTTCTGCAAGTAAAACACTCAGGTAAATCCCTGGAGTCTTCTGGCCATGTTGGAGTTATAATTCAATAATTCTGCAATAGATTCTGCAGATAAATAAGTTAGGTAGGTCTAATAATTTAAATCACATTAAATTATGCTACCATGGCCTTGCCCACGAAAGTTACAGTTGACACATTCCAGGTACAGACTGTAAGAGCTGTGATGCGAAAGTTCTGTGAGGGATAGCTGGCAGTGCCTTCAGTTCCAAAGCAGCTCCTTGATGCTGCAGGTCTTACTGGGGAGGGCAGCTTCTCACCACTGCGTACCATTCAGGCTGGACTTCTGTGAGCTCAGGCCTGAGGGGTCCACTCCCTTCAGCTGACTCTTTGGCCAAGGACTTGCTCATGGTTCTGCTCAGTGCCAATGGATGAGGAGACTGCTTTGGTCATGTCCACAGCACCCTCCATAAAATGCGTGGAACGCCTTGCAAGCAATACTGAGAACCAGTACACCACGTACAAGGACAGTCAGTGCCTCTTTCCTTTAAACAGCAACCTGTCCTTTTCACTTGCAGGCCATGGCAATGCCACAAGAGAACAACTGAGGAGCACCAGTGCACGTTTGCACAAGACCTGCTGAATGTTGAACCAGGGACAGAAGACTCACGTGGCTCTCTGTATTCTTTGTATGTAGACCTACACTAGGGCAGCTTCCAGCAAACCCCCATTTTCCCTGAGTGAATGGTGATCACGGGACACTAAGCCAGCTATTGCCATCGACTACTTCAGAGGTTAGGTGCCTTTCCTTGGGCTACTGCTGAGTCAGAATTAAGTAGTTTGTTTTCTGATTCTAGCCTCCTTTTAATTCTGCTTCTGTTAGCACACTGAGAGTATCTGAAATAGGGTTTTAAACATCATCTGGCACTACTTAATAGGCCTTGCTGTATGTATATTCTCAGTGTAATTAATAACCATGTACACTTGTAAGCTTCCAGTCACTTGTACCTGTGGGTAGTACACTAGATACAATTAACAGATTTTTTTTTTATTAACTCTTTTAGGTTTTAATGATCTAAGCCATTTTGATAGTTTTGTGCATTTTTTTTATATATAATTTCATTTGTCAGAACTTGTTTTAAATAGAAGCAGCAAAATGCTTCATGTACAATGATTTTCAAAACTGATTGGGCATAGATTTGGGGTTTTAATAAGACTAATCATACTTAACACAGATGATGTCCAGTTTCCCAAGTGTTCTGTGTAGCTACTGAAGACCTTTCAGGTAACTGAAATAAAACTGGATTTATGCACAGATTCCATAGTTTTCAACCTTTTTATCTTTGTAATTGAAATATTCATCAAACTTAATTAATGTCCACATTGGTCATAACCGGCTTTAGAAAGTTGGAAGTATTTCAAACATGCAAAGAATTCTGATGCCAATTAAGTTGGTGGGAGATTTGCCATTTTGTTCACTGATGCTTGGTTTTATCCTCAAATTTAATCATAAGGAAAGCACCACTTTGGAAAAAAGTTAATTCTGTTTAAATGTATGAACATCACTGAAGCTGCCCTCACTGGGACTGTGCTAATCACTTAACACAATACAAATCCAACAATAGAGAAAGTGTGAAATGTCTCTTCAGATGGGTGCTCATTACTCAGTTAGCTATGTAAGTTTTAATGGTAACCTTTTTAGATCAGTCACATCTTCACCAGCCCAAAAAATATTATTTCCTTGGTGAGGCCCTGTTTTCAGGGAGGCTCTTTCTAAATTTTCAAAGAATGTTTAAGCAGTGTCACAGTTTTTAAATTAAGCTATGACTTTGAATTGCAATTACTCTGAGAGCCTGTGGGAAGGCTCTAAGTGCTTTGCACAGGGGAAAGAAAGGGGTTATAGAAGTAAAAGAGGAAGAGAAAATGAAAGTCAGAGTAGACCTAAAGGCAAAAGAAGAGGAGGAACCAGTAGCAGTAAGTGACAGCTGTCTCTGTGAGGTGGACCTGGAGGCTGTACCAGAGGGAGGGTTAAGGGGGATGCATGGTCTCAAACTAGAAGTAATATTTAAGAGCACTGGCACCACAGACATAAATAATCCTCTGATTTTTCTGGGCTCTGGGCATACCCTAAGGTTTAGCATGTTGGGTTGTTGGGGATTTTTTGTCATTCGTAGGAGCCAATTCTTGAAAAACCTTGTGAAGACAAATGTTGACTTGACAAGCTAAGATTTGATATGGTTTGTCTTGTGAGCATCAGAGATGAGCTGAGGCTGGCAGATGCCCCTGGAAGCTGTGTCATCCAGGCGCCCTGCCTGTGCAGGGTCACTGCGAACAGGTAGCTCACAACTCTGTCCATGCTTTTGCTTACTAGCTAAAACTAGAAGGCAAACCCTACAGTTCATAGAGCACAGGTTCTGTCAGGTCAGGTGAACTGGGAAGAACAGAGAGAGCCAAGGAGCATAACAGTGGTCAGAGAAGCAGTTATCTGCACTGAGATCAGCAGTATGGAAACTCAGATGGTACTGCAGCTAACTGTGCATAGCCCTAGCAAGTGAGATAGAAGAAATATTAGCAGAATAGAAAGAAACCCTCTGTATTATTTTGCTCAAACACTGTTTAGCCATGGTAAGTAGGGCATCATACATTGCATAGAATAATAAAAGAATTCCAGTGTTTCAGAATAAGATACTTATGCCCAACATATTAGAAACAAGAGGGTAGCATAGCCAGCATAAAGTGCAAGAAATATCCAGGGAAATGATAAATGTGGTCCGAAGCCAGACAAACACATACCACAGCCAACTTCCTTGCTAATTGCTGAATACTAGCTATGTCTTGTGTTCTAAACAGCACAAGCTAACCTCTGTGGTCAATAAATACATAGGTCACTGCAAAAGTAATAGTTCCTATTTGTTTCCATGGAAATAATAACAGATACAGAGAACATAATAATACTATTTGATAGAGTAGATTCTCAGCTACAAAATGTTAGTTGTCAACATAGTCACCACCATTAACTATGTTTTTTTACCAGCAATTAATAAGAGCCTGCATGCTGCCCATGTAAAATTCTGCGCCAATGGATGTGATCACTGTCACTGTCACCACTGCTGAAACACTCCACCCATCACTTCACTCTGCTGACATCCACTTTTTGGTCTCTATAAATGTTCAGCAAGTGTCTGTGTATGTCAGTGGGTGCGAACTTTACCACATGAAGGAATTTCATGAGACACTTCTATTTCACAAGCACTTCTATGTCAGACACCATTTTGTCAGACTACCCCTCTGCTGCCATCTGTCATGTGGCAACAAAAAATAATGGAATACTGCTGGGAAGATTCAACCTCTACTGCCTCTACTGCTGTACGACCACCATCTGCCACATGTAACCTGTGCTGGCTTAAAACACAGACACCAGTAGTAGCAAAATGGTATTTGTACATTATTATGATGGAACAGCCTATGCATTATACCTAGCATGTAAAAGCCCTTGAGCTTCAGAACAGCCCAGCTGGCTAACTGGTGAGGCAGTAACACACAGTGGGTGACCAATAGCTGTCATTCAGTAACAAACAGATGTTTCATGTACGCTTTTAACTAGTGAGTGCTATTGGTCTGGGTCGCTGTGCAAGAAGGCTGGTTCAGCATCTGCTGGGGTTGCTGTGAAGTGCTGAGAGAGGCTACTCTGAACTATTAATACCATCAACCCCATCAGGCTGACTGCAGCAGGAGGAGGTCATCTGAAGAGTGATATGTGATGTGACTGCAAATCCAGTGAAGGAGGTTCAACAGAAAGATGCAGGGAGGACAAAAAATACCAGGAGTGCAGCACAGTGCAGTATTTCCGTCAGTTCAAACAACTGCAAGGCTTTGTTGATTTTCTTGTTTTGGAGAGCCCTTATTAGAAATTTCGAAGGTGAAGTGGTTTATCAAAGACAGTTTGTAGCGAGGCAGGGTCTGTAGCATGCAAGATGTTTGGGGAGTGCCATCTCTATCTGTGTGGCTGTGGTTGATGAGGTCAGCAAGTGTGTTGTAGAGCTTCCACCAACATGCAGCCAGCAGGTGAGCAGCTTTTTCTCTTGTCATGCTATATGTGGGAGCCCTGAGGCCTCTAACAGGAGCTGTTTCTGAGAGAGGGTCCCTTGTTGAGTAAACACAGCATCTTAATGTTCTTGTGGATAAATGGGCCTGGAGTTACTATTTCTTTAACTCACTGCAAAAACCTAGAATAAGCAAATAAGCTCATTTTTTAACTTAAGCCTGAATAACACTTATTTATGTGTCTTTATGTTTGATTTTATTCTTCTCCTTTTGTCAACATATAGAAAGACATAGCAGAATCAAAATCCACCTGACACATAGCTCTGTTTCCATTACGAAGTTTTTCCCTAAACCACAAGTATACAAGATGTGCTATTCGCTACCTAATCTTTAGTTATTTTCCACACTCCTGTCACGCTCAAGGGAAAGCTATGTTGCAAGGATATAATAACCCTTCCAAGGTTAAAAGAGGTGATGTACCTAAGGTAACTCTGCAGAGAGAAGCAGAACAATTTGGAGCTCAATACTTTTCAGGGCTGCTCCAAAAATAATGCTTCCTATTTTATTGTGTTGGTCCATGATGTCTGCGCCAGGTGGTGGTGATGTATTAGTAGAGGCTGAACCTTCCCACCAATATTCTATTACAGTTTGTTGCTGTGGGACAGATGGCAGCAGGGGGGCAGTCTGACAGAATGGCACCTGACATGGAAGTGCGTATGGAGGAACAGTGTCCCTGAATTCCCCTGAGTGGAAAAAATGGCACCCACTGATATTCACTAATGTCACAAATGCTTGGTGAACATTTATGGAGACCAAGCAGTGGATGTGAGCACAGCAAGGCAGTGAGTGGTGCATTTCAGCAGAAGCAATAGCAACAGTGCTCACCTCCTCTGGTACAGATATTTACAAGCACAGCATGCAGTCTCCTGTTTACCACTAGCAAAAATGCACAGCTAATGGTGGTGGCTGTGTTGAAAACTAGTGTATTGTAGCTGAGAATTTGCTTTATCAGTTAGTGTTATTATACTCTTTTTACCTGTTGTAGTTTCCCTGAAAATAAATCAGAGGCATTGCATTTGGACCGACCTGCATATACATTGTGCTCCTCGCTGTTTATCCCACAAAAGCCTTTGCCATCCTTAACATGTCAGAGTACCTTAAATTCCAGGCACTGGCAGTAGATCCAGCCCCTCTGCCAGGTAAAGGAGTATTGCATTGGGCCTTCAAGGATAGTTCTGACCTGTACAGCTTGTGTGAAGCATTAGTCCACAATTAATCTCAAATGTTTGACAAATGTTTTTTCAGACATTTCTTCAGGGATGGATGACTCCCAAAATAGGGACAGGTAAATGCTTCTGAACTGTTTGCTTATTTTTACATGCAAACACAGAAAATGTTTGTTTTATTTTTTTAGAGTAAGTAGCAAAACAATTTCTCTCCCAGACCTGGTTCATCTCTGCTTTCATTCTCCAGTTCCCTACAAACTGTGGCTTTGGTAGGCACTTCCTTCTTGACTCTTGAGAAAGACAGTGTCAAAAGTAACTATGCTTGCAGTTTTTTCTAAGTTTGATATACCCTCTCCTGAACTACAAATATAAAAATATTCTGGTCATTGGCTCGTAATTCCATTTATTTTTTATGCTGCTCCTTGCTCCCCTTGGTTTCAGATTTACTTTCTTGGAGGGGTCCTGTCCTCTCCCAGGTTCTGCTGTCTTGCATCAAGAGGCACTGAAGAAAACTTAAAAATGTGACAGTTTGAATGTGAAGTTTTCTTAGTCAATAATAAGAAAAACACCCTAAGAAGGCTGTGTGACACATGCTACTGGGCCTTGCCACTGTTCCTGAGCACCTCTCGAAATGCAAAGCGACCATGGACAAAACACACCCCCTGACAAGAAAGGAAAAAATATTTTCTGAAAGACAGCTACAGCCTGCCCCTAGCCTCCACTTAGTGTTTGCATTCAAACCCTCAGTACCCCTGTTATTTCATTGCTGTTTGTTGTTTTTCATATAACTCAGTGAATGCAAAGTGTTTGCTTTTCTATACATTGGTGACAGTGTGTTGTTGCCATGGGAAGCTCTGACAATGATCCTCCTCCTCCTCTCTCCCACACAGTCAAAGCTGCCCCTGGGACATGTGTTTCTGTTCGCACTCTGACCAAACAGACATGCTGAAAAGTGTCTTCTCCCCTGTGCCTATCTGCAGGCAGGTACAAAGCTTTACCCTTAAAAGAATTGCAAAAGAGCAGTGGTGAGCCAGTGCAGAGACCTCCTGTCCATCACCCACTTGGAAGATGGCCCTGACACTGTTGTAAGCATGAGGACAGGCAGCTCTGAGGAGCAGGAATAGCTCTGGAGATTAGAGAAGTGCTCTGTAAGTGCATATGAGGTCTGACAACATACAGTTACAGCAGCCATGGCTTGACCCCTACTGAAAAACTTAAAAACTTGCTGGGAGGCAATGGGACCTTTGGCACGCAACAATTTCACTGTGGTGACGAAGTCTCTGAGGGGGGCCTGGTGTTAAAGGATCTTCACTGAGCATATGCACAGAGAAGGAAATGGTGCTTGAAAAAGCTTGTTTCAAGGGCAATGTGCAGAATAGCCCTCTTTAAACATGGGGGCTGGAGGAAGCTTTCATCACCTCTTAAGTTGGATCTTTACTCAGTGTAGACTGAAACAGAAATGCAGTCATTGACTGACATAGTGTTTTACATCCACTGACATAATGGTTCTTATTTTTAAGCCTTCACTGGAAATGAGTGCTTAATTTTTCTTAAATTTATTAACTTAGACTTCAGACTGTGGCTCTCAATAAACATGGTTACTGGCAAGTGGAAAAGGTACTCACTCGTGACTTCAGAAAGACCTTGACACCCGGTGTTTCAGGTTGGCCAGAAGCAGTCAAAACTACAGGAGCCAGACAAAAGGCAAGTGTGAAAGGAAAAACCTCTCCCTGTCTCATTGGATGAATTAAAGCAAACAGAACACCTCTCAGCTTTTGCACTTCACCTCATTGCTTCATTGCAGCATGAACTCATTAAGGGGGTGCTTTTATTTGAAGTACATACTTTGGGGTTCTGATGTATTGGAAAAATGAAACCCTTGTGTTACAGTTTATGACTAGGTTCTGGTCCTTGTTCTGTTGGCACAGCACACTTAAAAAATTGTTCAAGTAATCTAGAGACACCCCAGTCTTTGTCAACAAGCCCATTAGGACATTTTGCAGAGATACACAATATTGCAATTGTAAATTTTCTTATACCAGAACAGGAAAGTACTCAAAGTTCTTAATGAAAATGAAGTGCATAAGGTACAGGAATGCAAATTATTGTTGCTATCTCAAACACAATGTGCCATTGCTAGTGCTGTCCCTCCACGGATGGATCTCATGTCATGTATTAGACTGATATGGCAAATGAGTTGAATCATGCCTACACTACTTCTATAGCTTCAGCAGCAACTGAACTAGAACTTCAGCAGCATTTATACCCCTAAAACCCTTTATTCATTCTGTGCCAAACTGGGTATGTGAGCAATATCAAGACCTTTAATAGAAAATAAATTAAGGTAATGTCAAGCCAGTGACTTTCTGTCATACAGGGCAGAAAGCACTGTGTAAGCATAGTTAGTTTTCCACCCACTTAACTAGTCTACATTCCTACTGCTGTCTGAAATATCATCAGATTCCATGGAGAGCTGAAATATAAGGAGAGTAAATGTTTTTGTTCAGTGTCTATAACTAAGTTGCCTTGCACTTCTTTTGTAGAGCGCTAATGCTGAGTTAAGGTCTAGGAGTATCAACAGGGAAATCCCATTCCCACAGGAGATAACATGACATTGTGCAGTAGTCTTTGAAGTCACAATTGCAGTATTCAATAAAAACATCTTTCATAATCAGAAAGTCCCAAACACTTGTGCAGGTCTTTTCCACAGAGATTAAAATGATTCAAAACAAACAGAAAGTTCTTTCCATGGAATCATACTAAAATAAAGGTGAGTTTTTGGAAACTTGCTGATGCTGAGCAAAAAAAGATCAAAATATTAACATGCAGAATGCCATTGGAATTCGCATCTTTGAACCAGTGAGGCAGCTTGTCAGTGAGTTAGTGAGTCAAGGAGTTAGCACAGTTAAATACTCACCTCACACTGAGGTACATGTGACCTTTTACAGCATAAAGAAGATGAGCATGTATGATCTTATCTTGGAACAAATTTATGATGAGATACCAATCTGCAGTTTTAAAGGAAGATTCCTGACAGAACTGGACCCTTTTACAGAGCAGTAATAAATGTAATAATAATAATAAATACAACGTAATTGACGGAAAGCTTGTGATTATAGTTCTATTCAGAAAAGCTCTTCAAAAAAAGTGTTTTTGTAATAAATTTGAGTTTTGCCATTGTCTTCCATGGGAGCAGGACTGGATTCAGTGGTTATGGTGCTAACAGTATGATTTTGCTTTTTTGGTGCTGGAAGGAACATCAGCGAGGCAATAATTTTTTTCACACCCGTTAGATCTCCATCAGCTTAGGCAGCCATCATTTGCAAATTCCTGTGAATTATTTTACATCATAAAAGGGAACCGATTGTTCTTCCAAGAGGTGCCTTGGACTGGAAATGGCTGGGCTATGGGTCCACAATGGCCTTGGTGCCTGGGGTCAGAGACTGTGTGGTTTTTTTTTTTGTTTTTTTTTGTTTTTTTTTTTTTCAATAAATAAATTCCAAACTCCTTGTTTTCATTACTTTCATACTACTTTCCTTTGCTGAGTGCAATATTAGTTCATCTCAAAGGAATTTGTTTACTGTTTTCCACTGTTTTCAAGCCTCTTTCCTGGTTGGCTTTCAGCTGAGGAAATCACGTTTTTCAACACAGACACAGTATTTTTCCGCTAGAGTTGGAATTAGACCTTACTTTTGCTTCACTTCTTTTCCTAATCTGTTAAGTGTCCCTAGTACTCACTGAGACACGTTGCTTGGTCTGCAGTTGTATTTTACATACTCTAATACAGATGTAGTTCAGAGAGTCTTTACTGCTGGACATTGGCCAGTAACTTCTCACTTAAATAAATGCTGTGCAAATAAGCCTGACATTCTTTAAAGAGTGGTCTTGATGTGATTTGTACAAGATTTTTCACTAGCTTAGATCTGTGGGAAATATTAGGTTACAGTCTGTTTCTATCTCATCTTTTTTTCCTCTTTGTATCTTCTTTTCCTTTTATTCCTGTCTTTCTATTTCAGTTCCGTCCTTTCTCCTGTATCTTATTTTGCGTGCATCACAGGCTACACCTGGTACAGAGGGACTATGACAAAGTGGAGCAGACTGTTTAAAAGGATAGGAAAACAGCATGTCTCCAGTTTGGGAGACATACACATTTCCCTTGCACTCTCCTACAATTTTATTTTCAAATATCTTCTAAGTGTGTCTTATTCCAGTGATTGAACCTGGCAAAAGAAATTTATCTTGTTGACAAGATTCACCATTTTGCCTTTTTGGAAATCATATCTGGGCTTGCATTACTCTGTGCAGGAGAGGTGAACTATTTCCTTAGGAGCCTGATGTCTGCTAGCGTTACGGCTTCCAACTATAAGTCAGACAGGATGGTACAATTACAACTGGGACATTGTAGGACAAAGATATTAAGGTGACAAGTAAATTGTCCCATAGAATGAAGGTTCACTAAAATCTGCAAACTCTTTTCTTGGGGAATCCTTTTAATAATTAAGAACAAACTCTCAAAGATCGCATATGGCTAAGGGTAGTGAGAAAAGAACAATTCAAGACATATATCTGCTGTATGTGCAAACAAAACTAGCAGCACCTTCTGGAGAGGCCTGATAGACATCTTCACTCATTCATCCATGCCATGAAGAAAGATGGAAGTGGAATGATGCCCCATGGAACCAGAACTGCTCAGGGTTAAAAGTAACACAAGCCTTGGTGGCCAGCAGAAAGGCTGTGCTGGTACATCGCACAGTAGTCACGGTTTGATAACTTTTTGCTCTGACTCACAGCCTCACTTATTTAAGTTTCCAGTGCTTCTCTTTTAGTAGTAAAATACTTTAGACCTTATTGCAGATTAAAATAAGAGTACACATCATGTCACATCATAAAAGAATTGCCCACTTTCATTTGGGAAGACAGAAACTCAAATACTGTTCGATATGATGCAAACACTTAAAAACAGTTAAACATTTTGGTTTTTCCAAAAGACTGCACTTGTTATACCCTCTCTGGAATACCAGCTTGACACCTATAATGTCAGCTGAACTGACCAAGAAAAAACAAATTTTGGATTTTGGGGGTGTAATTTTGCCTGTTCTGAATATGTAAATGGAATAAATAGGTAAGCAAGATGGTTTTTGGTAGGATTTGCACAAGAATTACATTGTGTGATTGTAGGGTGAATAACCCAAAAGAGTGGTACTCAGAGAAAATAGTGAGGAAGATGGTATATTTTGCTAGGCTTATCTGGATCATAAACAGACAACCAGTGAATAAAGAGAGGCTCACCTTTTCCAGATGGTTGAGGTTTGCCGATAACTCCCCCAGTAGTGGTCAGCCCTTAAACGGGGTCTTGGAGGGGTGGAGCCAGACTCCACCTCTTCTGGTCACACAGGTACATTGCCTTCACCTGTGCTCCTGTGGCTGACTCAGTGCTTGCCTCAGGTGACCAATCAGTGGTTCAGGCTGTGATTCAACAGTTCCCATACAGTGATGTGCCAGTTTATGACGTATTATTATATGCAGACAACTATATCTGTGTGTATAGAAAACCAACTGCAAAAAACTGTAGCTGTACCTGTGCGCAACTATAAGCATGCCTGCAGTAGGCAGCAGGACATTAAGAGTCTCACAGGGGGAAATGCTCTCTCCAGCCACATAGGGACTGGAGTACTGCTTGTGCACTTTTCTCTTGGATCTAACTAGAAAAGTCTTGCCATTTTTTTATACTGCAGTTGAGCTGATACTTTACCACCCACAAGTTGCTTCTCTTGTAGCTTTGATGCCAGATTTCTAAGCAGCTTTATATTTACATCTACACTCAGAGTAACTAAGCTGCATTCTGTGCAATGTCTCTTTTTTTTGCAAGACCTTCACTCAGATAACATCAATTTTTGGCCCCTGGTCAAAGACTTCTTTTACAATAAAACCTTGTAATGTAACTTTAACATGAAGCATGTGAATCAATGATTTCATGGCTTAAGCTCTACTTTATTACACTGATGTGGAGCTGGTGAAATCACATAGTTATATTGATCTGAGCTCAAATCAGGGTTCAGTTCTGACCTTGGATATATTCAGTTAGAATTCCTGCTGATTTCAGAGAGAACCCAGCATATGTAGCCAAGGCTTAGCATCCGGACTTCATTCAGAATACAGTTAATTTTTGCCTCTCGTTCTCTAGATTTAGACTATGTGTCAAAAACATTGTTCATTCCTATTTTATATCTACATATATAAAATAAATAAATAGAGAAATAGATAGATAAATAAATAAATAAATAAAGGTTTTGTTATCTAAAGAGGGATCGCTTTTTGTCACAGTCAACTGATCCCAAATGTAACTCACAAAGCTAACTTCCAAACTGGCCAACTGCAGCTCTCCAAACCTGCCACTACTTTTACATGCAAAATGAGGTCAGGGCACATTTTCCAGCTGACACAAAGATGTGCTTTGTGGCAAACTACGGGCATGGCACAGTTAGCTCTGCCTGTCTGTTTTACAAGAAAAGCATTACGGAAATTCTTACTGTAATTTCCCACCAGCTAGGAATCTTGTGAAAAATGGTGTTTCACATGTTGAGATGTTAGTTAACTAGTTAAGTTTATCTAGGAATAGCTAAACCAGTTTAGCGATAACATTTTTTAAATGACCGTCTTGCAAAAGGAGAAACAGCACACCCAAAAACAACATAAGATTGAAAGGCCTCAGCAGAAGTGGCCAGATATTTTTAGCATATATTTGAGTGCCTTTGCGACCAAGTGCATAAGAAGTTGAAGATGAGATGGAGTTTTCTCATTGTGGTTCCATACAGAGACACAGTAAGAGGTTTCCCACCCCAGGAGCTCACAGTGTCTGGAGATAAAAGCATGATAAGTTCTGTGAATGTAGAAGCAGAAATGGGTTGGAGTTGGGAAGAGGGGAAATCAGTTTTACTGCAAAAAGAAAACATGAGGATGTAGATAAAACTCTAAGACATCCTAGCTCACCTGACCAGAATTAACAGAGAGGAAAAACCACCAACATCTCGGATACTTCAATCCTTGCAACGAAGGCCACTAGTTAGGCTGATAAGACAGATATGTATTTCTTCGGACACTGTTTTATGCAGATTTCCATGAGTTTTTAAGACTCTTGCACTGATTCTGGCTTCTAATGCTTCTAATGTTAGGATAGTCCTCCACTGTAACAACCTGGAATTCAAGATTTGGAGTCTCAAAATCAAGAGGGATAAATAACAATGAATTTGAGGGAATGGTGGGGATACTACAACAACTGATGTTTATACACACATACCCGATCATGTATATGTATATAGATAAAGAACTTTGGGTGTACATAACGTTGAAATAAAGACTCATAATACAATAATAATTTAAGGTGATGGAAAAGGATTCCAATTACAGAGAAGGAAATAATTTATTTTTTAAATTCTTAAGAAGTGCTGTGGTATTTATTTGTGTTGTTTGTCTTTTTTTTTTTTTTTGTTTTCAGGGTGTTGTTTTTAGTAATTCTTGGAGTACTGCGAGTACAAAGGCCCCGCCAAAGTGATGGCTAGACTGCTGCAAATAAAGTCCTCTTTCACCAGGATTATTTTCCTAATTTTCTTCTGAAAGCATTTCTAATAGTTCTCACTTGTAAGATTTTCTGTCTTAAGTTCGAAAGATTCAAGTTGTAAACAGAACTGCCATTTACATCTAGTCCTTCTAATCAAACATCTCTTCTTCCATCACCTTGCTCCCAAAATCTTATCCCTAAGATGTCCACAAATGTTCACTGATTCTTTTCAAGAGCAAAATCGGTAATTAGAGAAATGCTTTTGTTAAGGTTGTAATAATGGTTTGATAGAACAGTACTGAATAACTGTTTCAAAGGAAAGTTTGATGTAATGAAGAGATCCACAAACATTTCAAATACTGAAAGGCCGATGACAACAGTAATGTACAGATGACAGATGTTTAGAACAGAACATTTTTATAATGTCAACAGTAAGAAGAGGACACTTCCTTTATCAGGACAGCATGAAGAGCTGACATAACGTGTCTCTGTATGACCACCACAGTCAGATGGCTTCTAAAGTTTAAGAGAACATGAATAGCATGGCAGTTTGTTCTGAATCAAGTGACAGAGGAACAGAGGAGTGGGTGAAAGTTCTGAAGACAACAGGGAAGGTCACTTTCAGAGCCTGCACGCCTAGGACTATGCCAAAGGAACTGATCAACCAGAGAACAAAATCACAAAATTTCTCAAAGTGCTAGATATTCAGTTCTATTGCTTTTCTCTATTTTTAAAAATTCTCACATTGGCTTTTCTATTGGTTGTGTTATTTCAGTATTTTTTGAAACATCAGAATATTCTGAAATATTAAATTATAGAAATCTTTCTCTTGGAAGAGAAACAACTGAAATGTACTTGATGTAGAACCTTTATTCCTGATATAGTCTCATACTGAATATTAGGACTGGCTCTATGTCATATGCTATATAAGCATTCAGAATTCCCATCTCTATAATGCAAAGCACATCAACCCATGTAACTTCCAGGTTGCTCCCATGCACCTGAAAAACGAAGGCGAATGTTTTAGTCTTGCAATAAGGAGTGATTTGAAGTGGGACTTTCAAAAATGAGAACTCAAAATATTAGAAAAAGGTGAAAGTGGTGGTTGTCTAGAAGTTTCACAGGAACTTGTTGAAATTGTTTCAGTAATACAGCTATAAAACATAAACGTTATTTTCTATTACAAGATGTGAAACCAAAAGTATAAGCCTATTTCTTCAATTTTCAAACCTGTTATTGAAAGGGCAAAGTGACATACACAAATTCTCATCACTTAGCAATACCTCTTTTTTTTTAACTTCGAGTAAACTTATGAGTTAACTTCATAATTCAGAAAAACAACAACAACAACAAATGCATTTTGAAGTTTGCCTTCTTTCTATTGAACTGATTTTGCAAGAAACAAAATACCCAATGGAGAAACAGGATCTCACAAGGTGGCACACTTATGAGAATAGGACAAATACTTCCACTGAGCTCAGAGGTCAGAGCTGGTCTGTGTAGTAATGTTGCTACAGAGGAAAGAACTGAAAACAAATAATTCCAGTTTGTTGCCTGGCTTTCCAAAATTCAGTACTCTTTCAACAAAAGGCCCTTTTGATTCACTGAAAGGGGCAAATATTTGAAATTGAGGAAGAGGTGTTCAGTTTCACTATCAGGTCCTTCCAGTTAAAGCTGCAATTCAGTGAGCTTTCACCAGCATGTAGAAGAGGTGTCAATCAATGGTTAAATAATGACATGAGTAGAGCCTTTGTAAATATTTCTGTTCTGCCTTTGAAAACACACCAGGCAAAACAAAAAATCTTTTGACAGGGTGTAAAAAGTAGAAATGAAGTGTTTTAACAACCTTTCCTGGCAAGAAAGATGACAGTATAAACTCTTTAAATGTTCTTTTTCAGCTGGAGCAGACCCTGTGTTCAGGCCTCTGACCATCAAGCAGCCCAGCAGTGCAGCTATGTGTATTTGGAAAGTGTTTCCTAGCTGTGTGAATTGGTTCATTGCATTTTTATTCACATTCCTGAAGTGTTTTGCCATCATCTTTGTATTCACTTCCCTTTTGGAGTCATCAGTAAGACACTGAGTAGTTTCCTGAATTTAATTCAGACCTGATATATTGCACATTCTGCTAAATGAAGCCCCAAGTAAGTGTTTCCTTACCTGGGAAAATAAGGATTTTGTTCTGTCTCCTTTTTCAAATGCTGATTGCCTTTAGTGTTACAGGCTCAGCCTCACTGTTGGCAGCACCAGGAGAAAATAGTGGATAAAACAACCTTGCATAAAGTTCTTGTCTGCATAATGTCCCAGTTCAGTTAAGTCATGTATGAATGCCACTGACTTTAACCACTGGGATGTTTGGAACTATTCCTAGATTTAAAGTGAGGCAAACACATTGCTGCACTGTTGTCTGGTTTCTGAGGAGTTCTGCTTGTACTCCATTGGGATTTCCACCAAAATTAATGAGACTCTTACTTCTGTAAGTGAAGTACTACTGCACACAAAATGAAAGTAGCATTGATAGAGGATTTTTTTCAAGCTCGTTGGTTTAGGTACTAGAGGCAGTAAGGAAAGAAGAGCTTCACATTAACAAATAAAGTATTTTCCATATGTATGAGATTATAATCATTTATAGTCTCAATGATGTATATCATAGATAGTGATTATCTAAGAGAGGAGGACAGAAGTGAAGGAGCTACCTTGAGTCACACAGTAATATTTGCAAAACTGAATATTCAAAGATATTTGGCTAAATCTGTAAATGTGTCTGCTGTTTCTATGGTAACTTGCCATTAATTTTAACCTCCACTAGAGATGGTAGGAGAATTGTTGGTAACTCATCCACTATCTGGTAGGACTCAAGAGTAACACCACTGCTGTCAGGTTGCAATGGGATGCAATAAGAAAATTCAACTGCAACAAGATTCTCATGAAAATTCAACCCAAGACTTTCAGTCCCATGCTTTGTATCTGTGAGAAACTCGGTATTTTTACAAGATAAACTGTTTTCTGTTCGTATACAACAAGATAGGTTTGTTTTTTTCAGCCATCTGGCATCTTTTTCCATACCAGTTAATCCCTGTTGGCAGGGTGAAAGTCTATTACAGAACTGTGATGTTTTCAGGAAAACAATTTTCAGCAGTTTTCTAAACTTAGATCAACAGTTCCCCTTCAGACAGGTCATGCCATTGCTATGCCATTCTGCACAGTTTTAAAGCCAAATTAGCCTGCATCTTTTATCCCTAGGTCTTTTAAGGTCTGTTGTGTTGACTGTAACCTTCAACTTAAATTTTAAAATTCAACCAGACTTGGTAAAATCCAAGTTTGTATTCGCTTAACAACATTGCCTTTACAGCAGTTATGCTTCCTACTTTCAGATGCATTTTGTAGGAAGGTCTGCAAGTCTTTTGTCACTAGAAGAAGAAATAAACTAAATTCCAAGACCTAGCAGTACTGTAAATGCAGGAGGTAATCCTTGGGCCAGCATCAGTCTTGCTTCTTGTGTAAAAGAAGACACCTGTTAATGCTTCCATAGTGTTACATTTCCACACAGAGAACATCAACATATTTGGAAAAGATTGTCTGGGGAAGTCATCTAAGTAACTTCAGATGCCCAGGAGTGATCTTTGTAACAAACAGAAAGTAATTCTTCCAGACAGCCATGGCTTTTTTCAGCATACCAATCTCCATTTAGAAATAGGATTTGGAAGTTACGTATTTGAAAATAAGGTACATATTTGAATCTTCAGATGCAGAACAAGCCTGCAACTACGGCTGAAGGGAATACTGATAGTTAGAATGCAGGCTGGAATAAACATCCTGATAACTATGCAGTGCAACCCATATCCTTAATTTAAAGCAGATTCATACAGAAGGAAATGAGTGTAAACTTCTGAGGAAGAAGTAATTACTACCAGCACTGAGAATATATACTTGTGGCTAGATGGAGGAATGTGTGCTGAGAAGAGAAGCCTGAAGTGTAGGATTTGGGCTCGAGTTCTGTGGAGCTAGGAGGAGTGAAACTGTTGTTTTCTGTAGCAGCCACTTTCACAGCAGATCTTTCCAGCTTGTCCTTGCTAGGATAGTAAAACACAAAGCTTGTAGCGAAGGGCAGAATAAAGTGCGGTGGGTCCTGGTTTTGTTCGGGCACAGTATCCTTGCTGCAGTCACTAAAATCAACATTTATGTTTTGAATTTGAAATGCCTGTAGCAAAATACTATTTTTCCAGATCTTTATTTGTGGTGTGTAACTATTTTGCCTACTGAAGTCAGTGAAGTAATAGTGACCTAAATAATCCTAACATAATCCTGCCTGAAGCTGGGAGTCCTGGCCCTTGGTGTTTTCCTCACATGCTTTGCTGTAGCAGAAGGAAAAACATTAGAGAGAAGTTGTAATTTTGTTCCAAACCAGAGAACATTTCTCCTTTTTTTTTTTTTTTTCCATTGATTACTTCTTTATGAATTAACTGACACCCAAATCGATATTCTAATTGAAAACCAAATGGAAGATAACTAATTCCAGGTGCAGTGATCTAACATGAGCTGAGAAGACAATTAGAGCTATGTAAATGTGATCAGCAAGTGGTGTAACACAGTCGTAGGGCATTTGTAGAGCAAAACAGTTAGTGCTGAGAACATGATATGCCACAATTAATTAATTTCAGTGATTTTTACGCTACTCTGATTTGTGAACTGAAAGCCCCATGAAGCTGGAGCACTTCAGAGGTGTGACTTCTGGGCTACAGGGACCTGCAAGTAATCCACATCATATGCTTCGAGTCCTCTTCAGTATGGATCATTACATGACATGTGGGAGTGAGCAGCAGTTTCGCTTCCAAACTTCACTCTTGTTCTCACCTAAAATACAAGGACTGCTCTGAAAGTAGTGCCTCCTATTTTATTCTGTAAGCCCATAACATCAGAGGTAGATGTTGGTGCCATGGCAGTAGAGCTTTAACCTTCCCACCAGTATTCCATTCCATGTCGTTGCTGTGTGACAGATGGCAGCAAAGAGTAGCAGTCTGACACAATGGTGGCTGATGCAGAGGTGCATATGAAGCAGAAGTGTGGAACTGAACTCCTAAATGCGGAAAAATTGGCTCCCACTGACTTTCACTGACACTTGCTGAACGTTTATGGAGACCAAACAGTGGATGTGAGCACAGGGAGGTGGTGGGTGGTGTGTTTTAGCAGTGGTGACAGTGACTTGAAAGACAAGCCACGTGCCAGATGGCCATGCAAATTTTTGTGAGTGTGGTGTGCAGGCTCTTGTTTATTGCTGTCAAAAATGCACAGCTAGTAGTGTGACTATTTTGAAAACTAGTGTTTTGTAGCTGAGAATCTGCTTTAGCAAATTTGCTACTGTGCTCGCCATACCTGCTGTAATTTTCCTGAAAATAAATAGGAGCATTACTTTCCAAGCAACTCATGTATAATGTAGAAACATGGCTTGTCACTCTGTCCTTGAAAGGCATCCGTTGCACATCTTGTAGTAAGTGCACATTTTTTTTTGTGTATTCAGATGACCTATGAGGCTTTATATTTAATGAAATAATAACTTTATAGAGCAGAGAACAGAGATTAATTTGGAGTTATTAACGCAATCCATCAATATACTTATTTGATGATAATGCTTTCTGTAGTAAGCCTGAAACCTCTGCTACCACCAGCATCACAGCTGGTGATACCACTTTCCAGACCAAAGTCAGAGGTGGTCCTGACAGCTGCTCCGAATTGTCATGTTGCACATTCCACAGTTTAAACAGTAATTTATTTTGCAATCTCTGCATCATCAGCTCTGGGGTGTTTGTCCATAATGTTTAATGTTTAAAGAGGTCAATATTTAAAGAGATCTGTGACAACAAATAAAACCTCTAGACTGTTGGAAAGTTAATATGTCACACTCTGATGGTGACATGATCTAGAACCGCCAGTGACAAAATGTTAGTGCCTGAATTAACATGAGAAATTACGGTACCAAGGAGAACCACCAGTGAGAAAGACTATTCAAAACCAGTGACGCAGTTTCTTAATATCTTGGTAAAGTTCACCAGAGCTTAAAGGAAAATCTCAGTTTGTTAACCCTATTCAGGACATGAAGGCAAAAAAAAAAAAAAAAAGCCAAAGATGAATAGTACCAAATAGGGTATATAGGGTTTGCCAGTGTGGATAAATGAATATTCTTGCTGCATTGCTTCCTCCTCCAAGTCAGCATGGGAGAAAACAGGCACATGTACTGACAGATGGTAGGACACATCTCTGCACTCACCAGTGCCTGTCAGAGCTGCAACAGTATCTTCCTGCAGGTTCACTGTTCCAAAGCAGCGCAGTTCTCAAAGTGATGCTGGAACAAACAGAGAGAGTTGAGTTGGCTATAGGAGAATATGACAACAAGAGGCAATTAAAGCTGATACTACAAGAAATGGAACGAGAAGGCAGTAAGGGGAGTCCTTTCACATGCTAGTGACCAAGGTTAGTATCTTCTCCTCTGCCACAGCTGCAGTTCTGAGCAGCTGCTTGTACTGCATCCCTCCCTCTCACTGACAAGCCCACTGGCACAAAAAGTGCATGGCAGCAATGCTGGGAAGCACAGCCCGCCCTCCTGCAGGGAGGATGTTTTCCTTCACAGCTGTGAGTAAAAGGAAGACTAGCACCAAAGCAAAGGGCAGGCAAAGAGCATCTGAGCAAAAGCCGAAATTATCAGAATTGTAAAGATAATTTTGCTTTTATGAACAGGATTATTGGATTGGTGAAGGAACGTGTGATTTTATCTCATACATCTGATATATATGCATAGTACCTTCATCTGACTTTTGTCACTCTTGTAAGCACTAAGGAAGATTATTCCACTGAATTTGAAAGTATCCTTGAATCTAAAATGAATGTAGTTGAAGCATCAGGTTAAGTATCCTGATGTGGTCTATATGCAATACTAACATCAAAGATTCTTAATTTTGTTTTCTAATTCTGTTAGGAGCTGTGACCATTTGTTTCCAGAGACTCAGAGCAGTTTTGAGAAGGCATTAAAACATAACCTGCCTTTCAACAAGAAAGTTTGGTTTCCAAGCTGAAGTAATAAATCACTTCTGTCACAGCTAAAAAATATCTCTATCTCTTTGTCAGTAATCTTTGTGCAAAAGGAGGATGAAATATAGTTTAATACTTCTATACAAATAGGAGATGTGGATTGTTTTCTTGACCTGATCTCTGAGAACAAGATTCTCCATAGTTTCAGAAAGGCATGAATAGTTTCTTGTAAGTTGAAAAGAGAAACAGAAACAACACATCTAAAATCTTTTGAATACTCAAGTCTCTTTTACTCTGTCTTTGTATCTCCAGACTTAAGAATACTGTGAAGCTAAGGCAGAGTGCCAAAAGTTTCAGGTCCAGTGCTGAATTGTCATAGTGTCAAAGGTTGCTCTATTCAGTTCAGATGCCAAAACATGACTATGTCTCTAACTACTGCCTTCTATACATCCTATTCCAAAGCTAGACACTGCATTTTTTGAATCTTCTTTAGATTTTCAACACTTGCTTTTCCAAGTTTTTCTTGAGCACCAATCTCACAAGCTGGTAAGAAAGCACCTTGCATACTAAAATTTCTTCTTCAGTGCTAGCTTTTGATGAAGGTCTTCCCTCTGCATTGGGACAGTAAGAGCCCAAGAACACACCTGTACCTTCCTTCAGAAACAGAGGGCACTGAGTGCAATATTGCCCTACCAGTGATATCCCACACCTGATCTTTGTTAACTCTAAATGAATGCACTCAGGGTCTAGCCACTGCCATTTGGAAAGCAAACAGGCTGCAGCACATGGGACTCACCTCACATTCTCACAAGTGATTTATCCACTGCCATTTGGAAAGCAAACAGGCTGCAGCACATGGGACTCACCTCACATTCTCACAAGTGATTTATAGCTCAGAGGGTTCTACATCACTACAGCAGTAGTAGCTCATAACTTGCAAGCACATTTGGGTCACCTGGGCTTTTACCTAATGCATGCTGAGACTGACACCAATATGGAGCTAAGAAATCTCAGTCTCAACTTCAAGCTTAGTAACATTTCTGATGAACTCATTGGGAGTATTCACATGTTAAGAAGTGCTGTGGAATCAGTCACTCAAGGCTGTCATCTCCCAGATCTGCTTCAGTATCCTTCCTGTGTATGTGTATTGAAGCATCTGACAAAATGACAGACTGACAAGCTGCCAGTACTTCATATTATAGCACTTTCAGCCAAAGCTCTGCACTGTTGGAGAACCAGGAACTACACTGAAGGGGTAAACATATCAGGAGGGGTGGAGAAGTTGCCCTCTATGTTAAGAGATGGACACATTGCAAAGAACTCTGTGAAAGATTCACAGTCATCTTGAGAGCTTGAGGGTAAAGATTAGGGACCAAGCCAATAACAAATGGATGGGACCTACTACTGGCTGCCTGAACAAGGGGAGTCTGGTGATGAGGCCTTCTTGCTTCAGCTACAACAGGCATCACACTCACAGACACACATCCTGATGGGGCACTATAACTACCCACATGTCTGCTGGGAAGGCAACATGACAGGCTCCAAACAATCCAGAGGCTTCCGGAGTCCTGTGAGGGGAACGTCCTGGTCCAGGTACTGGATAGACCAACGAGGCATGAAGCATTGCTGGACCTGGTACTCACCAATGCAGAGGAGATCATTAACAAGAGTGGAGGCAGTCTGGGCTGTAGCAACTATGTGCTGTTTGAGCTCTTGATCTTGAAGTATATGGGCCTGACAAAGAGAGGAGTCAGGACTCTGAACTTCAGGAGAGTGAATTTGGTTAAGAAAATTATTGGTTGAGATTGTTCCCCAGAGAAACTGTCCTTAAAGACATAAGAATGGAAAAAAACTGGAAGCCTTTTAAGAGCACCATTATGGGAACACAAGAACTCTCCACCCCCCAGCATAAGAAATGAAGCAGAAGAGGCAGGAAATTGACATGACTCAGTAAGGACCTGCTGGTCAAATGGAGAGATACTGCTGGTCAAATGGAGGAGTAAGGCAGCAGAAATATGGATGGGCTGGGAAAAATGAAGGGATGCCAGTCACATATGTGGCAATAGGATGGGGAAAGCCAAGGCACAAATGGAGCTGAACTTAGCAAGATATATGAAAAATAACCAGAAGGGTTTCTACATGTACATTGATCAGAATAGACAGGCCCCTCTGAAAAGTGAGAAGCAAGAACTGGCTTCCATAGACATGGAGAAGGCTGAGGTATTCAGTAATTTCTCTGCCACAGTCTTCAGAGGCAATCAGCTTTCCCACATCTCTCACATACCTAAACCTTTAGGCAGGGCTTGAGGAAGCAGAATTCCTCCCACTATAGTGAAGAGCAATTTCAAGTGCATCTTTTGAGACTGAATGAATAGAAGCATGCAGGACCAGATGACATGCATTCCAGGGTCATGAAAGAACTGAATGATGCTGATGCTAAGACACTTTCCATCATATTTGAAAAGTCATGGATATCAGTCAAAGTCTCCAGTGACTGGAAAATGGGAAACATCACTCCCATTTGTAAGAAGTGGAGTCTGTTCCTGGGAATATCATGGAGCAGATCCTCCTGGAAGCCATGTTAAGTCACATGCAAGATGAGGTGATCTGAGAGAGCTAGACTAGCTTCACTGAGGGCAGATTGTGCCTGACCAGTCTGGATGCCTTCTATGATGGAGTGAAGGTATCTGTGGACAAAGGAAAGACAACTGACTTCCGTCTACCTGGACTTGTGCAAGGCCTTTAAGATGGTTCTGCACCACATCCTTATCTCTAAATTGGAAAGAAATGGATACAAAGGATGGACTATTTGGTGGATAAATGTTTGGATGGTCAGAGCCAGGGAGCTGGGAGGTTGTGGTCAGTGGGTCTATATCCAGGCAGAGGCCAGTGACAAGTGGTATTCCTGAGGGGTCATTCTTGGGACCAGCAGGATCAGGTACACCCTCAGCAGGTTTGCAGATGACTCCAAGTTGAGTGGTGCAGTTGATAAAATAGAAGGAATAAAGTTATTCAGAGGGAACTGGACACACCTGAAAATGGGCCCATTAGAAGCTAAGGAGGTTCAACAAGGTGAAATGCAAGGTGTTGCATTTGGGCCAGGGCAATCCCAGATGCATGTACAGGGAGAAGAAATCACTTAAAGCAGCCCTGAAGAGAAGGACTTGGGGGTCCTGCTCAATAAAATGGCAGACAAATCAGCAGTGTGTGCTTGCAGCCCTAAAGACCAACTGTATTTTCATCTGCATCAGAAGATAGGTGGCCAGTAGGGCAAGAGAGGCAACTATCTCCATCTGCTCTGCACTTGTGAGGCCCCATCTGGAGTACTGTGGCCAGACCTATGGCTCCCAGCCCAAAAAGGATGTAGAGCTGTTGAAACAGGTCCAGAGGACAGTCATAAAAATGATCAAAGGAATGGAGCACCTTTCCCATGAAGAAAGGCAGAGGAAGATGGGCTTGTTCAGCTTGGAGAAGGGAGGACTCCTGGGAGCCTCATAGTGGCCTTCCAGTGCTTGAGGAGGTTTATAAACAGGAAAGACACCAATGTTTTACACTATCTGATAGTGATAGGACAAGGGGAAATAGTTTTAAACTAAGATAAGATTTAGGTTAGAAGTTAGGCATAAATTCTTTAATCAGAGACTGGTGAGGCACTCGAACAGTTTACTCAGAGAAGTGAATTCTCCATCCCTGGAGAGCCAAGGCTAAATTGGATGGGACAACCTGGGCTGGTGTGGGGGGCACCGCTGTTCATGACAGGGGCGCTGAACCTAGATAATCTCTAAGGTCTTTTCTATGCCATTCTATGACTGTGATCAGTGAAAGCTTTGTGTAACAGCCAACAGGCTGAGTGAGGAAACTCATGTAGCTGAACAGATGCCTTCTTGCTGAAAGGCAGAGTTAACTCAGGCATCAAGAGAAATATTGGGAAGTATTTAATCTCTGTCCTCCTGTGCAATTCTCAGCACCACAGTGAAGGAACACACACTGCAATTAATGATTTACATATTTATAACCCAATTCTCTTGACCTTTGTTAACTGAAACACCTGAGTAAACCAATCTGTATGCTTAAATATCTTGTAAGAGTTGGGAATGTGGCAAGTGCTTTAAAAATAATTGGTTAGGAAGGACAACCCTTCTGTTTTTAAGGGTAACAAAAAGATGGAAAAAGAAATGGCAAGACAGACAGAATTTAACAGTAAGATGACAAGAGACAACTGCTACAAACAGAATGTAAAAAGCTAATTTGCTTGTGCAGTTGCACATTTTGATTTTGCAATGGTACATTTTTTGTTTAGTCTCAGCTGCTCAGTTCCTCATTTTGTATCCCCACAAATATCTGACTAGGTGAAAAATGTTGATCTGTAATTTTGAGGACTGTAGTTAAATCTCTGCATTGATTTCAACTTAACAGTCATAAAAATTTAATATTCTTTGCTATAGTTACCTGGACAGAATGCAGAATTTTAATTATTTTCTTTTTTTGGATAGCAAATATATCCTGAAGGAATATTTTAACACTACATGTACTCCTTTAGAAGATCACTTCTTTTGGCTTCATCCACTTTAGAGCAAGGCCTGTATTCCTTTTCTGTGTATGTCTCACTGAAATTTCTACAGCCTGCAGCTAGTATTTAGTCTTAAGACAGACAGTGATGCTTGTTTGTAAATTTTGCAGTTATAATGAGAACTTAGAAGCATATTTGTTTCAGACTAGCAAGAGACAGTCATACAAAGAAGCAAAGTCAGAAGGGAGAACACATCTCTAGTTTTTGACATCCAAATCCTCCATTACTGCCAGTGAAGAAATTTCTGCCTACCGTGAGCACACTGCTTTAGAAACTAAAATAAGCCAGGCCTTGTAGGATTCCTTTAGCTTTACCTAATATCTGTAGTGGCCACATCAAAGCTTTTAACTGAGTAAACTAATCTATGCTTCTTCCATATTTGAGTCGAATGTGCTTGATTATGCACACTCTGCTGATAAAACCAGTGCTTAATCAGCACAAATGCACACTTTGTGTGCTGGACCACGATGTTTGGCTGGAAATATATTGGAGAATTTTACGTGGGGAAAATGACTGTTGACCTGATCACCAGCAATCTGGAACGTTGTTTTTATGTGCATACGTTAGGTACACATTGAGTACTAGAAGGAAATGACTGCCAGATGATACCACATCTGCATGACATACACAAGGGGTTTGAATGCTTAATTGTTAGAGAGATTTTGAATGGGAATAGAAGGCTGTTTGTTACTCATTCCATCCTGAAATAAGCATGATACCAATACTGAACTTTATAGATAGCAATTACTTGGAAGAAAAAAAAGGATATAATTATCAAGTTCCTAAGTACAGACACAGTGCTGATAAGTTAATCCTCCCTGAAATGATAACTTTTTATAGAAGAAAAGTAGCTACTAGTGAACAAACAAACAGAAAACTGTAATCAACATTTTAAATATCCTACAAAGATTATATTTTTTATCCATAAATCTATTCTTGCTTTTCCTAGCTGTGGAGTCACTATTTTTTTTTTTATTATTATTATTCATGCTCAGGATTTATAAAATAAAGAAGATTTTAATTTCTGAAGTGAAATAATGCAGAAGTTACACTGATTTGCAGACATACTTAGTGTTTTCTCTCAAGCTCAGTGCTCCAGAGGACCCAGTGTTCTACTCAATTTGCAGTATTAAGAGGGAGGAATATCAAGAAAAGAATAATCCTCTTTAATTTTATATATGTATCACTTACTTATTTCCTTAGAAAGAAGGCAAGCAACCTGATCACAAAGCTATTTTCTTTGACTTCAGTTGCCAGGCAGGGGTTCAGCTACAGTACAGGTGTTCTTTTATTTGAGAAGCACTTAAAATCTCAGATTGAGTTAACTCTTAACTGATTTGAGTCTCAATGCTGTGCTCCACTCTGTCCCTGCAACGCTGAAATGTCTGCAGGGAAACTCTGAAGTAACCATGTCTCATGTTCTGTACTACATATTTAGGTAGCTAGATTTGCTACCGAAGATTGTCAACGAGTATTTTGCTACTGATTTTATTTATGGTGTGTGGATTTCACGTCTTCTTGCATCAATAGGATCATTTCAATGAATTTTATAAGATAAATTATATTAGACAACCTTCATTACTCTACTTCCAGTACTCTGTTTTATCATATCAAACATCTCCATTGATCTGCCTAAGCAGATCTTAAGCGGTCCTGGAAAAAGAAGGGAACAAGTTTTATACATCCTTGCTAGGCATGGAGCAACAGTTGCAAAAATCATCATCAACAGTGCAGAACATCATATCAGGAATATAAACAACTAGCCTTTAAGGACGTTACATTTGATCTATTAGAAGAGTAGCAAAATGACATAGCCAAACCATAAATGACAAATTCTGGGAATGTAAATGTTAACATTCAAAGGTAACTTGTTTCAATTTCAGCTTGTCACAAGGGAAATTGCTTTGCCTAAGTGGGGCAGGGAACAACTGAATTTCTGTTTTTGTTCTTTTTTTTTTTTTTATTAAATAAATGTCCTGATTTCTATTTGTATCAGTGATTC
>VXAB01001059.1:0-15188 GCA_013399175.1 Odontophorus gujanensis
ACTACCAACAATATCCATGAAATTAAAATAATTAGCAAAATTTTCTCCCCTCATTGTAAAGAAATTAGGTAGAATAAAAAAAAATCCCATCTAAATTGTCACTGTCTACAGGGAGACAAAAATTAGTCTTTGTAGTGTATGGAGTTGTATAAAAATTTACTATAATTCAACTGTAAGGATTTTTTTAATTACTTAAATAACAAAAAAAAAAAAATGTAAAATTATGGTGAACAAAGTGTTAAAGTTTTCTAAAATTCATTTTGAAACTGTCAAATTTCAGCTATTCATTATTAATATCCCCATTCAATATCTGTAGTTTTTAATAAGTTACAGCTAGCTAAAAGTATTGCAGAACCAGGGAAAAAATATAAATAGAGTAACAGGTCAGTAATTTGCACTCAACAAAGAAAATTATCTGCATAAACCACACACACCCACACACAAAACCCGCTATCAAAATGAATACAAAACCTGTATTTCCTTAAAAAGATTCACTGATGAAACACAAGAGTCCCAGGACTTGAGAATCTTGAGATTAGCACACTAAAATTAATGATTTCTCTATATGGTTTTATAAACCTCATGAGATACACATTAAAAAACTCAGCTATATCCTAGATTACTGAATATTCACTCAACTGGTGTTGGAAATGCACACCTCCCATAATTAACAATCAAAGATGGAAAAATAGGAGTATTATTCATGCAAAAGACGTTAAAACATCTGTAGAGGTCTATCATATATTCAAGAGGTGACATGGGAGAGCACAGCAGTAAACTGGTCTGTGTACAAAAAGCAAATAATTCAGGAAGTAAATTTTATGTGCCAACGCAAGTTGTATTGCTAAACCTCAAAGTTCTGTGGCATACACACAGCATGCTTAAGCCAATACCAAAGTGACACGAAGGTCATTTACATACTTAACAGCAGTGTTTGGCTGATCCATCAACCTTAACAAATACTTTCAATTCTTAAAGCCATCAGATTATACATTTACTCAAAATCTAATTACGAAAATATTCAGGTCCAAATACACAAACAAAAAACTCCAGCATCAGACTAACAGTTCGATTATTTTTAAGAATAAAGGAAAGTTTGGTCGCAATCCAAAGTATCTTGCTACAGCAAACCTCAAAATAAGAGTTATTAGCTTATCATAATTGCAGCCAATTTTTAAAGTAATGGAGTAATCCACTGTGGATTGCTGTAAAGAAGTGGAACAAAGACTGTGAAGTGAACAGATGGATTTTATTTTAAACAAATTAGGCTCACTACCATGGAAGTAACAAATGATTTCTAAGTTTCTCAGTGCTATGGGTTAACTTCCATTTATGACCTCTTCATTCTGCTTGTTAACTTTTTTTTTTTAACTGCCATTAAAATCATGCCTTGAAGGAAAACTGGCACTAATTATTTTTCAGTTACAAGCTATCATCTCCACTTCTATATTAATGACAAAGTATACAAATGGGATAAGGATAATAGTATGTTTGATTACTTAATCTCCAAACTACTTGTTATCTTTGCCTCTAAGACGTTCTTGGCATAAAACAGAGATAGAAATGAGGTTCGGGATATACTGTACCTTTGTTCTGTGAATACAACAAAGGGAGTACTTGCCAAGTTCTACATAATAGCAACTGTTTTGTGCTTCTTGCAGCACCTCTCTCTGAATCAGCATAATCTTACCACAGATAAAACTGCATATGAAGTTTTAGGAGAGAAACAATCACAAAATCAACATTTTACTTCAGGAAACACCACAGGATTTTTCCACAGTAAGTCAACAGCACTGACCAGCAATTCCACAAACACTGACAGTATGAATACTGAGCAATGATACTACCTTATCTCTAGGTGCTTGCTTTAGTAAAGTAAATTATAACAACATATTGGCTGATATTATCTATCCACCTATCCACAAAAACATTCAGCCAGACTTTCCTGTGGTCTATGCATCACCAACAGACTTGCTAGATAAAATTATTCCTGGTGCACAAGCCAGAAAGTGCAGAGTCTGATGTTCAGCTTCTATGAGTAAACTGTGGGTCAAGGCAATAAAGAGTAAGAGGGGAAAAAAAACCCACAAACACATAGCTCAGATTTGAAAAGGATAACTAATAGGTTAGTATTCCTATAGTCTTAGAGTCTCAATATCACCTATCTTTCGGTGTTCTGTTTTCTGAGAGTAGCATTTCCAAGGAAACAAAGATACAGCTCTCTCAAGAATTAATATACCATAGAAGCAATAGGTTCTTTTGTTTCAAGGCATAACATCTTTAAGAACATTTTGTCCTTTGAAAACAAAACACTCCTCATTCATTGCTCTTATTTCTCCCTGTGTTTTGTTACACTGAACTTACATATATTTTTTAAATATGAAGGAAAAAACCTAAATAAATTAACTCAAAAAAGCAGAAATATCCACCCAATCATGTGCTTAAAGTGTAATCAAAGCACTTTTTTGGTTGTTGTAGAGAATGCTTTATTTTAAATGAGTGGTTGAGTACTCCTATACAGTTTAACAGAAACTGAGTAGACTTCTCAGAAATGTCAGTAAGTTAGATTCACAATGCAGACTTTTTAAACATCCAGCTCCTGTATGTCTGGTTTCCCTAGCAAAATTTACCATGCTGCACTAAGCATTTAAGCTGCAATGGGACATCTGGGAGCACGTTGCTGAAAATGGGATTATCAATTGCTGGAAAGCTGAGTTTATGCTACAAAAATACAAGGTAATGGGAAATCTTAAGAACTGGTTGTGATTTAACACTCTTTCCTCTTAGGATTATATGATTGCTTATGAATGTCATGGAAATGTCCAATCCATCTCAGGTGTGTCCTTGAATTACCATGTGGAAACACCTCAACAACAATGGTAGTTGGTGAAATTGTATACCAAAACCTTGTTCTAGGTGATTTTTGTATTAAAACTACCACTGAAAAAGCTGGAAGGGAAGGGTGTCCCTTTCTCCCTTCTCCTCTCAGTGTATTCTCTGAGTTTAACTCTTTCTTGCACTCTGGCGATCACTAAGTCCTACTTGAACTGCTGCAGATCTCCCAATCTGTAATAAATTGACTTTTCTTTGACAGTATACCATGACTCAAGTCCTGTATACTCCTGCATTCTGACATTATTTCTATGCACTTCTGATGAGGAAAAAAAAAAAGTTTTGGTAAGATTACACAGTAGGAAACAGTTTAGTTCCTCCAGCTAAGTGGCCCAAGGAATAAACACCATAAGTATGGAATCTGGATTCAGAACTCTTCCTTACTATGCAAACATTAAAATCCACCTTTCTTATTTAATAGAATCATGGAACTTCTCACATCAACTCAAAATTGCATCAGTATAACATAAAATACAAAGGACTGCAACTAGATGGCATGATTCCACAACTTAATTAGTGGGCAATTCTTTCTTAGGGAAAAAAAAGAAACAAAACAAAAACAAACCAAAAGATGAGTCAGAAAAAAATATGTCTAGTTATTCATGCATGTGATGAAATGACAGATTCCACTTTGATGTTTCTATTACAAAAAAAAAATTATTTTAACGATATGATCTTCATGTTCCTTTCGGTGCCCCCCCCCCCCCTTAAAAAAGGAAAAGCTTTTGAAACACCAAATGAGTTGAAAAGAATTAATGTAGATGAAAATTCTCTCTCAAGGACTAAAAGCTTGTGGTTTGACATGGGAAAATATCTTTACTTGGAATTATTATGAAAAAAAGTACTCTGCCACATTGACAAATGTATTGTAAGGAATATTATCATGATTTTATGCACAACTGACTTACCAAACTTGATGTCTAGTACACAGATAAAACACTATTTAGAACTAGCAAAGAATTTTGTTCACTTGAATTGATATTACCACAAATCTCCAGTTCATCACAGTTATTGTTTGCACTGACATTTAATATGTTATTTGTAAGGACTCCCTGCTTCTGCTCTGTCTGGCGTTACTTTTTGCCAGAGTGGCATTCAGCTGTCTCAGAATACTGAGGGCCACCCAGCGAACAAAGACTGTCCCAGAAAGGGGCTAATCAAAGGAATCTTTTAGGATTGCAATTAAATTGACAGAAAATAAAAATTACCTACCCCATCGTTATTGTTGCACCCTCTTTTTCCATTTCCTTTTCCCAGTGCCCTTTCTGTTACTGCTGGTCTGTTTTGGTCTGTTTCTTCATTCAAGAAGCTGTTATTTCAACCCACTACTTTCTACAGGGCTACAAGAATTCACAGAAGATCTCAAGTTTTAAGTCTTGTAGACAATAGCAAAAACAGACATACATGACAATATTCTACCCAGTGCACGGTTTCATTAAAAATTGTGGCTCCATATGGAATAGACTCAACCGTGACAAATGAAAATAAAATGTTTTGTAAAATATAAGGTGAAACACACAAAATGAGAAACTGAGAGAATTACTATAGGAAGAATTCACATATTTTCAGATCCAAGGTATAAGGTAGATCTGACTGGGGAAAAAAAATTGATTGCAGTATAAAAAATAAGGTACAAATAAGATTAAATTCATTCACATGCATAAGTAATGTCCTGTTCCAAAGCTGCTGACTCACTGCACATTCTAAAAGTAAACAAGAAGGACAAGATACATCAAGATTTTCTTGACACTGTCATTTTGAATCTCTTAGATTGCCAAAATGTGGTCTCACTAACAAGCACTATGGTACAAGTTAAGGGCAGAACCATTACATATACGTATTTAATTTCAAAATATACATAAACATGTTATCATATTTGCATTCTGGGATCCTCTACTATCAGTTTTTAAGAAAGACAAAAGAATGTTTATGATGTAAGCCAATTTGATGGTAATTTGGAAGACAATCAAATGCTTCGAACTGGAGCAAATGGTTGCCTTGGTCTCTGCCAGTGCTGCTAAGCAAAGTCAACTATTATCAGTAGAGTCAGATGTTTGGAAGAACTTCAAAATGAAAACAGGATAATCCTAAAATCAAGTAACTTAGTGCACTTTTTTTTTTTTTAAGCCTTCCCATTTTATAATAGCATGACACTTCACGGTATTTCAATGTAGCAAATACAATTATTTCTTTGAAAATCCTTGTGATTCTGCTTTTGCCTTACTATGTATGAGAGGCACATCATCACCACCTAAAACTGGTCTACAATTTTCATACTGATATGTATTCACACTACAGCAATAGACAACTATATAGATACCAACTGATAAAATAGTAATTTTATATGCCTAGGAAACTAGATTATCCTGAATGGTTAACATTTCACATTCCAAATGCAAAGTTAATATTTTAATGCTACTATAATGCTAGATGCTATAAAATGGTTTCAGTAGAATGGTCACATAAATTGAAAATAAAACTGATGTCTCTTCAGACTGGAAATTGGAGAGAAAATTTGACCCCAAATGAGAAATCCCATATCCAGATGATGCATCTGTCAGTCAAACTTGTTTCTTCCTGGTTATGAGTCTTTGAAAGAGCAGAGAGATAAGACACAGTCAAACGTTAACAAAATGAAAAAGCAGCTATTCACAGGTGATTCTTAACCTCTCCGTCAGTTTGTGCAGTTTTGAAGCACTGCTTGAAGATATCCTTCTGTTTTTCTGTACTCTCCATTAGTAACAGAATTCTAATTAGATTACAGAACACAGGAAACGTATGGTCCTCAGTGGTATAATAACTAGGTTTGTCCGGCACACAGTAGTAGTATTCACTAATTTGAAAAAGCATTACTAGAATAAAGTGTACACATTCTCTCCTCATCCATTTTTCTTGAGTATATTGAGAAAACTTGATTTGAAGATGTATAACTTTGGTAATTGGCTGCTCAGCATGGCTCTTCAGAGGTATCCACACTGATGCAACTGTGGGAGGGACTCAAAGACTGTTCAGTAGGAATACAAAGTATAGGCCTGTCTAATATAGGTCACTAGAAAATTAATTAAAAATGGATTAGTTTTCTAAAAAGAAAAATCCTTTGTTAATATGGTCACAAGAAATTAAGAAGCCACTTTAACTTGGTTTAGATTAATTCACTTCACTTGCAGCCCCACGAGTATTTAAGATCATTTAAGTGTAATTTAAGCCCGTAAAACCCACACTTTGGTAACTTTTTTTTTTTTTAAATTTACCTGAGTATCTACATACAGACAAGCCATTAAAAAACAGGAAATGATTATTTTCTTCTGAAAAATACGAAGGACACAACTTATCTAGCTTTGTTTAATCACAGACTTCTTCAGTTAAATGAATAAAGCTTCTGATGTACTTAGTTGAAACGTAGTCCTTCATGAATTCTGTTCAGCTGAGGGAGAAAGAAGGAATCTCTTCTAGAGATGAATGGAAGAATTATGATCAGGCACATATTAATGCATCTGCCAAAGAACATATACATGGGACATCATAATAAACTTAAAATAAACTGCACAACTTTATGAAATGTTCAATTTTTATATTTACACTATAATTAGTACAAAATTGCCTTTTAGTTTTCCTGAAGCACAAGACAGCATCTATTGGATCTGATATCCTAATATGTCAAAACAATTACTTCAAAGTATGATAAAGGAATCTAGGAAGAGTTATAAAGAATAAGACACAGTTTTCAAACTATACATAGTGTTTGCTTTTGCTTCTAAAAAGGTACTTATATCCCCAAAAGGTTTTTTTTTTAAATAAGCGAGGGTGAGGAGTGGGAGGGAAGAAGAGTGGGAAGAGGAAGGGGGAAAGAAGAGTGGTCATTCATACTAAAGCCTTTACTGTATGAAACTAAATATATTTACAATTTATACAAATGTTTGACCTTCAACAAAAATACAAAAACATATCACAAGATGCAAAACCAGGAAACAAATTCATCTGAGACATCACTGCTCTACACAGGACAGGATGCAAATTGAATTGCAAGGAACAGAAAGGTTATCCCCATATTCAGGCAATGAGAACAATTTGCATGAGGTCATAAAGAAAGAAAAAATAAAATAAAAAGGCTTCAACATTCTTTAGCAGACTCGGCTTTTAAAACTATGTCAAAACCTAGGCTACATCTGTCCATCTTGCTTCTGCGTTCTGTTTGGTCCACACAGCCAATACTTAAGTTGCCGGATGTTGCCTTCTGTTTTGAAGAACTGGAGTAGTTTCATCACAAGGTCTGGAACCTTAATACTTGAATTCCTTTTCAAAAGGCAAAACCTTTCTAATTCTACAAGTAAGAACAATCTTGGCCCAGTTCAACTTCTAAAAGTTATATCCCCATCACATTTTCAGTAGATAACTTCATAGACCGTAGCTTTTTTGTCTCCAGAGCCAGTGACTATGTATTTATCATCCACAGAGATGTCACAGCTAAGCACGGATGAAGATTCTTTGGACTAGAAGAAAAATAGAAATAAATTACATGATTAAAAAAGTCTACTACCCTCATCTCAGAGTCCCATTTTAGGTAGATCACATTGGTAAAGAGATTTGCATCCACTCTTGCGACTTGAAAAGTACTAGTAATTTCTTTAAGAGCAGCATCATCCTCACCTGGAATATACTGGCTCCATAAGGAGTTCTCCATGCATTGAGAAGGTTATCCTTCCCTGTACTCACAAACCATTTACCTAGAGTATGAAAGAGAGGAACTGTGAAAACACATGAAGCAGACATCTGACAGATGTGAGGTCAGATTGAAATGTGTTGGCTAATTACAGCTACACAAAGCTCTTGCCACTAATCAGCACAGTATTTCTGCTTACGATCAACATGGACACATCATGTTTTTATAGTGTATTACATCCAAGAGATCCCCTTATGAACAGAAACAGCCTTTTATACACCGCTCAGACTTTATAGCAGACTTAAATAAATTAATAATGAAGTCAGTTATTTGTAGGCAAGTATATTTATATTTATAAAGCAGAGCTATTTATTTGTAAACTAAGAAACAGAGACGATAAATAAATTTTGATTATCAGAAGTTATGACAGTGAAGTTACTAATGAAGGAAGCATGAATTAAGAGTCCAGACCTGCAGTTCTGTCTTCATGGAAACTTACCACAGTAAGCAAATTTGAGTGACAATACACAACTCTCATGAAGATGCAGCTGATATTTGTCTGGTTTATTTACATGTAGCACTTCCACATTGCTGCTCTCCATTCCCACAGCTAGCCATTCACCGGTAGGACAATAACCAAGGGAAAATATCTGAAAATTAGACAACATTTACAGTTTTTATTTTTTCCTAATAGTGGCTAAATGAATGAGGAGAGGAAGAGAAAAGGGCAAGATAGAACTGACAAAGTTCCGTAGTGAGATTACTTGTCAAAATTCTAGTGACTAAATAACCCCTGTTCTTACCTACTAACTTTAGAAAAAAAGGAACAGAAAGTAGAGTCAGCCTACTGTTTTGTTCCAAAGCAGTTAAACTTAAGAAAGCTCCAAAGTATCGTGCTGCAAATAGCCAGAGCAAACAAAACAAGCTATCTAAAATTCACCAGTTGCACTGAGATACGTTTCTCAGCCTTCTTCCTAAATGCTTGCCTGTTCCTCTCCCCTGTGAGTGAGTTGTAGGAAAATCCAGTTACCTGTGATGTGAAGTCATGCTGTTGTAGCTGTCTTCCTTCTCTCAAGTCCCAGGATCTGACAGTGTTATCCAAACCTCCTGTCCAGAGTTTGGTACCATCATTAGAAATGTCAATACAGCTGGCCCCATCTGTGTGGCCCTGGAATTGCCTGATAAAACAAACCAGATTGAATAATGATTTCCTGCCAGAGCACAAGGTAAACACTACTGTGGTGTTGGTTTTGGACTCTGCATGTGTGTCATCTGTGTCTGCTGATGGGCAAATATCAGTCCCACCCTCTGAGTTGGAATGAAATACAACAAAAATATTTTCCAGGTGCTACAGAAATTGATTGCATCATAGTTAGATGGACAAATATTTTCTCATGTTTCGAAAAGGTGTTTTTTTAAAAAAGATATATTATTTTTTTAAATTAGTGCTTCTGAGTAACTACAGTTAAAAAGCAATAAAGGACAGCATAGACTAAAACAAAACAAAAGCTGAGGGAATAAAACTCCCCCAGTTTCAGAAAACAACTACTGTATTTTAATTTGGCAATATATCAACATGATAAATAGTGAGGAGATCCAGAAAAGGACCCAGACTGTCATGTACAAACACTGCTGAATCAGCAAAGTTACATTCTCTGGGCAGGAGATCACAAAATAACTAGACAGTACATTTTGCTTCAAAATCTTCTCATTAGGAAATTCCAGTTTTCAGCAACCAAAATGTCATATGTGTTCCTTAACCCTTTGGCAGAAGTCATCCATGTTTTTAATCAGCAATTAAATTTAGGAAAATTCTATGCCTCAGTGTCAAAGGTGGAGGGAAGGGAAAAAAAGGCAGCTAGCTTGGGAGTGTGAGGTATGATTCATTGTAAGTTGCCATAGAAAGGTCACATGGCACATTCATAGCTTCCACATGTTGTCAACCAGAAAGATCACAAACGGTGGGAGAAAAAGTAACTTTTAACATTCATTCAAGACAGCCACAGATGGATAGAGCCCTTTACAGAGCCTAAGCACTTAGAAGGCAAATTGTGACTTTACATAACTAAAGTTGTTTTCTTTGTCATAGAAATTCAGCAGAAAGCCAAATTTTCTCATAAATTAATATGGATCTCTGCACATAGATTTAGGCTTATAGGCTTACTACTGATATACAGTAAATAAATTAAATCACAGCAGACAAAGCAGCTTCTTTGGTGTATGCATTCAAATCCTATAAAGCATCATGGTCTTTTCCAGTTTAGGTTCTCCATTCTTGTAATACTGTAAAAGCCATCATGACCTTGGTAAGTTTGAACCAAATTCACCTTCTAGTAAAATCACACAACTAGTTGCTAAGAGCCAACTCAAACATTTGTATTGTTTTTTTGTTTTTTTTCTGTCATAGCACTAACGCTAAATATTGACCAGCAAGACACTATAATTAAGATTTAAAGGAAGTATTTCAGAAGTAGCATATGTAGCAATATATTTATTATAGCCTCCACAAATCATTCTGATAGCTTTGGAGATCAAAATCCTCCCCAAAAACTCAAGTATCGCTCTTTTATGAAGACATAAAACATCAGTCCTTTACACTTTCCTAAATAACTGATCTAGGTTTTCAAGTACTTTTGGAAGCTTAATTTTATTACCTATCGTCACTAATTACAAAGTGAAATTTTTCTTTATTATTTAGAAGGCTTAAAATAAATGAAAACAAGAGACTTCAGAGCGTTCCCTACATAGCAGAAATGCTTCTTGTTGAAACCTGCAGACGAAGCCCAATACATGAAACCAACACGAACTTCTACACTGACTTTAGAGGTTACAGAACAACCTGTAAGGCCCCCAAAGAACATCTTCTAAGACAGTCTGAAGCTACCAGAACTAGTTTGTAGCCCAACTTGAGCACCAACCTAATTCTTTGGATAAGAAAGACCATTTACATTGCTATCCTGAGCCATTATTCAGGGAGATGAATATTTATTTAGCTGCTCAAAGACTAAATTTAATTTATTAAAGTTTACAGAAAACAAGTAATACTCACCTGACCAATGTCTGATTGTGCAGATCCCACACTGCAATGTTCCCATCACTGCAGCAGGAAAAGCACACCTTGGAATCGGGGCTGATAGCCAGAGCGTAGCAGGCAGGAGCTGAGGATGTAAGCTCTGCTTTTATACGAGGAGTTGGCGCTGCCAGGTCCCATATGGATAATGTGCTGGCTTCCCCGCCAACTATTAGGGTGCATCCATCAGGCAGTAATTTACAAGAGCGGATGTAGTTATCTCTGTTCTGTACAACACAAATCATCTCCATTATGTTAATACATGCCTGCCAATAATGACCACTAATATGATTGTCTGCATCTAAGTAAACAGTAAGCAATTTTTTCCAGTACCAAAGTACAGAAGATAAATCAGCATACCCTAAAAGGTTTCAAATGTCAACTTCTCATTACTAACTTTCTCAAACCTGATGAATTGCAAGTCTTCCATCTCATTACACTAAGACAGTGCCAAAGTAAGCTTGTACTTGAGAAAGTGCACTCCCATCAATTACAATTAGCAGCATCACTGGAGTATTTTCAAAAAACAAAGTGACTTCTCATTTGATATCTAAGCAACCACTTACGAAAACACAGTTGAAGTCTCATGTCTTTCATATATTAGTTTTCTTTTAAATAATATTTTACATTCATCACTTTAAAGTGAAAATGTTGAGTTATAATATTCTCCTACTGGATTTATGTTGGTTCTCTTGCTCAGCATTACTCCTGTCATACTGATACTGATTTCACATTTTTGATACTATTGTTGACACAGATACTATAGAGGATTTAGAACTGGAAAAGACTTCAACCTTTACATATTACAGAGCTGACTTCTTAAGCATATCAACAGTCCTACATAGTAACAGTTCCCTAAGAAATGCAGGGATAGGATCAATAACTCAAAACAAAAAGACCCACAACACTAAGTAGAAGTTATTTTTATCACTCTGGGTTTTTTTTTGTTTGTTTGTTTGCTTTGTGGTAGTGGTGTTTTTATTTGTGTTTTTGCTCATTTGTTTGTTTTAAAATCACACAGAGAAAACAGTAAGCTGGGAATGTCAGCTTAGTCACTGGCAGCCATACAGCTCCATAACTAAAATGAAGGCAGCTAGGACTGAGCATCCAAAGACAAACCTGCCACAAAACAGAATACGTATTTAACTATACATATATTACTACTGGACAACTGGCGTGGGCATAACAGCAAATGAGAGGTAAAAGCTCGAAAAAGCAATAACAAGCACATTTACTATCATCACCATGTGAGAATTACTTTAATTGCTAATATATATTACTGTGTTTTATTACATTCTCAGTTAACAATTCACTGATTTGCCTCTTTCCAAATGTTTATGATGTTTTAGTGCAAGAAGCATCTTATATTTAACATTTTTTAATTATTTATTTAGCTTTTCAGCTAACTGGAACCAAATCAGCTTGCACCTACCAGATATGAAAAGAAACTAGCAAAAGTACAGCAACACAAAGTGATCTTGCTACCTTGTCACACTACTACTTCATGTGGCTACTACCCTTACAACAAAAAACACCGTGACTTCTGGTATGAGCAAAACATCATGGAATATCCCTGTCTCAGCCAGGCTTCCTTTTAAAGCCACGAAGTGCAAAAACCACCAGCATGACTTGGATAGGGAAAGAATCAGATACATTCTCAGAAGTCTTATCTATTATTTGACCTTTCGTGATGACATTTATCCCTAAACAAACCAGTCCTCTTCTCTGAAACACCACCTGTTCAGTGTTTAGAAGAAAGACAGTTAAATACATAAAGCAGGAAACATAACTGCCTGCTATTTCCTTATAATATGAACAAAATCCAGACAAGGACAGCTATTTCCTTATTGAGTCTCCAAGGAGAAGTTACCCTTCTATATTAGTTCCTGTTCACTTACCAGGCAGTCGAGCTGAGAGACAGGGCTCTTGTTGCCAGGGTGGCTGATATCCCAGACTTTGACGCACCCCTTGCCACCCGTGTACACATGTCTCGTGGGGTTGCTGATGGTAACTGCACACACAACTTCCCCATGATTCAGAGTGTTAATCTGACGGGCATGGCGAGGGATTCCCGGACCGATGAGGGCATCAGGAGGGAAAGGAACAGGCTGCATCTGGCCATCTGCAGTGACATGAAAGGAGTAGGCTCTTTTTGGGGAAAGAAAGAAGAAGAAAAGAATACATCAGCAAAGATATAGTGCTGAAATGCCAGAAGAAGACAGTAGTTTGTGTTTGCTTTCTTTAATTTTCATAAGAAAAAGACTGACAAAGCTACAAAGCCAAATAACATGAGGTAATAGAAACCTCAGAGGAAGAAGAGGATTCACAACAGCTGTTTGCAGCTTTCATGTCTCACCTAAACTATTTGTGCAGTGGAGAAGCACATTAAAATCTCCTATTAAATGTACGCATCAAGGTCATGGCCATTACTCTGTCACCTGGGCCATAAACAGATATTTCAGCTGCTGCTTTCTAGCCAGTGGTTCTGAGCCTCAGCACAAGTCCTGCAGCATCATTCCCTGATCAACTTTCAGATATACTCCATGAGGGTTGCATCTGTTACCATGAAGATATAAGTTAAACTTGTTGTCGACCTGTTTCAGCACCTCATTTTCAACATCAGCACTGGCTGTGTTAATACATCTCTCTTTCCAGCTGGGAACTAGTTTTGTACACAAAATGGAAACATTCAGAGTCAATGTTCACTCTTTCATGAGAAAGCTGACACCATCTTCTCATAATCATATTTCCTTGAATAAGTATTTTGGAACAGCTGATAGGCTTAGTTTCACAGGTAGTTATACCACTTCTGCAATGTCTGTGCCTACATACTACATGGTATCAAGTATATGAAAACTAAAGGTTGAGGAAGCGAGTCCCAGCAATGAATAAACCACTACTCCCCAGGGAAAGTACTCAATTATATGCGTTCAGTTCAGTTCAACAGGAAGACCAGGGCACAAAAAACAACAAATAAAGTTTTCAGATTGGTATTTTTTGTTTCTTCTTAAAAATAATGAAAATACTACTGCAAAAGTTGTTTTTATTATACTGGTGATATACTGCTATTACATTCACTGCACTCTTACTCAAGGGAGCAAAGTGGTGAAAAACAAGTAATGATTTTACTAAAAAGTTACCTTCTCCCAATTATACTGTTATTTTTTCTAATATATTTTTGTGCTCTGGACTTCTTCCTCATATATCTTCAGTTACTGCACTTCAAGTTAAAGCATTACATTGATCTTCAACAGACCAAACAGTGGGTAATTTAATTTTTTGTGCTAAGCGAGTAGTTTTCAACTATTTTACTGCATGTTTCTAAGTACTGCACAGTTTGAAAGAAAGGAATAAGTAAGATTTCTGGATCTGTAACAGACATCACAATGTACCTGTGTTTGTTTCCTAAAGGAACTGAATATGCCCAGGAGCTGAGAAGAAAACAGTCAGAAGAAAACAGAGAGGGCTCTGTTTTTATTTCATACAGAAGATAACAGTAGTGTTGCACAAAGCAATACCACAGTCTTCACCAGAGAGGAAGGGCAAAAGGTAGTTGACAATAGCTGCTATAAACCAAAGAAGTCAAGTGCATACACATGCACTTTCTGTACCTTATTCATGTTTTGTGGTTGGACAAGTGAACTGAAGACATGCTCAGAGAACACACAAATGGAGAATAAGGAAACAAAACAGATGACAAATAAAAATGATGAGAAATGCCAGATAAGGAAGTTTACTCTCTTATGTGTATACAAGCTACAAAGTGTATCAGATGCATCTCTTCCAATGGAATCCTTTCACTTTTTTCCTCTCCTTTTTTTTTTTCTTTTTGTATCAAGAATTACAATACCAATAAAGGCTGACAGAGGAAGCCTTTGCAAAGATAAGACAAAACTGAGCAGCTATTCAGTGAACAGATGAGACAAAGGATGAGTGAGGAAGAAGAGAAATAGCAACGAACTGCTCAAGGCTGAACCTGCTTATGTTCAGGTACAGAGCTAAAGAGTCACAGCATTTGTGCGGCTTAAAACCTAGGCTACGGATCAATACGTTATTTCTTAACAGTAAGAGTACACAGAATTGCAAAACTTTGAAGTCTCAGCCTGCCCTTATTTTTATTATGGACAGAAGAAAAACAATTAAACAAGTATTAAGCAATTTTCCCTATTACTTTCAAGATGAATAATCCACTTGTACTCTTTGTTTTAACCATCCTACAGATGACTACAAGGTAAATGTTCTGTTCAATTCAAAGCACTTAAACAACTGGTGTTTTGAAATGCTTCTGAGCGTATGCACAGCTTTCATAGTTCTTGCTGAAATGGGGTGAGAAAAAGACAATAGGAACATTTTTGAAGTGTTTCATGTACACTGTAGCATTAAGATGGCTTTTCTGTTCTGAAATGCCAGAAATTTATCCCAATGTATTTTTAATTAAACATAATCTTACCAGTATATTCACGAAGTCTGGTTATATATCATATTAGTAGCTTCAGTTTTATCATCATGGTCAGGCATATAGGACCTGATGACACGCCTCCCACAGTCCTGAAGGAACTGGCTGAT
>VXAB01001059.1:15956-28065 GCA_013399175.1 Odontophorus gujanensis
CCATCCTCTGTGACATCTCCTCTGAATTCCATCCTTTCGAATTATCTGCCCTACACAGGTTTAGATTAGATATAAGGAAGAAATTCTTCGCTATGAGGTTGATGAGACACTGGAACAGTTTGCTCAGAGAAGCTGTGGATACCCCACCCATGGAATTATTCAAGGACAGGTTGAATGTGGCTTCGGGCAACTTTATCAGATGATGGTGTTCCTGCCCACAGCATGGGCATGGGAACTGGATGATCTAAAACGTCTCTTCCAGCCCAAAGAATTCCATGATCCCAAGATTCTAAGAACGTATCAGTTGATATTTGAATGTAAGTGTAAATATAGACAATTATTATGGAAACATGGAAATAATACAATAAAAGATCTGTATTGGTGTGAAGAACAATTTCTAGAACAAGGTTTAGAACAGAAAAAACAATTATAAGAGTATTCTCTGACTTGCTGACAGGAGGCAGAACCATTTCCTCTTCCTTTTCAAATAAGTTTTTACACAACCTAGGCTTACACATTAACTCACTGGTCAAGAACATGGCAAAACAGCTGAAATACCTACCTATTATTTTAATGACAGATAAAAGGTATGCACTTCCTGTGAACTTAAAATACTATGCTACAAAAAAAAAAAAAGACACCCATTTCATCTCTCTAATTCAAATGGAATTCTTTAACTGGCACAAAAATACTCTAGCTGCAGAACACAGAAGCAGACAGTTCCCTCTGTTGATGAATGTGGTTTCAGAATGATGAGTCACTCTGAAAGTAATGCCTTCTATTTGTTTTCATGGAAACTACATCTGATGCAAAGAACACAATAATACAAATAGTATCAAGCAAATTCCCAGCTACAAAACACTATTTTTCAAAATAGGTACTACTGTTAGCTATGCATTTTTGCCAGCAACAAGCAGAAGCTTGCATGCTAAGCTCGTAAAATTCTGCACCAGTGGAGGTGACCCACTGTCACTGTCATCACTGCTGAAGGGCACCACTCACCACCTCAGCATACTTGCATCCACAGAGTGGACTCTAGAAACATTTAGAAAGTGACAAAAAGCAAGTGGGAAACCTATATTTTATTCTAGAATACAATGAAAATAACACTCAATGAAATAAACACCATGAAATTAAAATATTTCTCATTGTATATTCACTGAACAAATGTAATGATTGGGTTAACAGAAAAAATTCTTTTTTTCCCCTCTCTTTAGCAATTCTAATAGCACACTATAATTTTTCTGAAAACACTGAAAAGTCATCATTTAACTTGAACTTGCAAAAGCTAAAAATCACCAAATGAAATTCCCTTTTACTACTAAAAGGAAAAAAAAATCATTTCTGTCAGTGTCTGGGTAAAACAATTAAAATGTAATTTTATTTAAAGCATGAATATTGAAAAACATGACTGTTCTTAGTACAACCATTACTTCAAAGTTACAGATACCAGGTGAACAATACTGTGGACTTAAGTCTCATTAATGAGCTCGAAAATCTATGCTTGGTTGCTCATCCAACTATTAGAACATGCAGTTCACATTATGGGGAAATCCTCAAGAATACTGAAAGCTAAATTATTACTTTTCTAGAAGGGCTATGCAAAGCAAGAAACGTGTTTGTAGCAACACACCAAGAACCACATGGCATAGTTAAATGCATCAAAAACCAGAGTGCACGAGTGACATCAAATGTCTATGTCCAAAATAGGAGTGATTTCCCCCTAGCACTAGCAACACTAGCACCAAACAGAAAGGTAATTACTGATGAGATTATGATTGCTTAATGCAATTTGAAAAGTTGGGGGGGAACAAAAAACAAAAAGCAAGAGCAAGTACTAAGAGAAGACTAATTTACTGGTAACAAGCCACACTGAAACCAAGAATAAACTACTTGTTATTGAATGCAAAGCCTAGCTCAGTTACACAGATAAGGAATTAGTGAAGACTTCAAGCTTTCTAGATTGCTACATTGACTGCCCAAATTGCTAATAATTTTGAAGGGAATAAAATTGTCAGATTCACATTCAGGAAGACAAAAAGACAGTAGTAAAGACATCTAGCATAATTACAAAACAAGGCAAACAACGACAAGATTTTTAGAGCATATTTATTTGTTAAGAGCAGATAAAAGAGTATGAGTGGGCTCTTCAGAGGCTACTGATTTCTAACTAGCTATGCTACTAACAGATTCCAGAATGCACAGGGGTTAAATAAAACTAGGTTCTACCAGATGCGTCACTCCTTTGGGAAGAAACATGATTTTCTCCTGGAAGCAAGGCTGGGCAAACAAACAGTCCCTACAAAGTTGTTGTTAAAAAAATGCAACAGTGAATATACATTCACTAACAAGTAGCTTAATCTGAAATGTTCTGTACCACCTACTAAAACTCCAGATCTCAAAAAATAAGTTCAGCGAGGCATCTTAGTTTTACTCCTAGGTAAAGCAGATTTTGAAAATAAACCAAGAGTACTTGGCTAGTTTGCCTGAGTATTTAACACCTGTACTCTGTATGGACAATACAGGACACTTGCATAAGGAAGACTTGAAAGACACTGCAGGCAGTGCAACTAACTAGGAGACTGCATCTAGCTAGATGCAGACAAACAAGATGAAGACAGATGATTCTAAAGTTGAACTGTGGTCATTCCAATGATAATGTCTGAAATTTCAGATTTGATATACACATAATGAAGATAAGCAAGTAAATTCCTTTACAGGAGATGACTGGCTCCTATGACCATGAAAAAGATTATGGAACACATCAATCAAATCAACAGAAGAGTAGAGACTACATATCAAAGCTAGTGATCTGTGAAGCAGTACAAATAAAAGTACTGAACAATCTAAATTAAAAAATTAACACAGACTATAATTTGGCTATCAAATACCATAATACAAGGGTTTATATTCCACAAACACTGTTTTTGAGCCTCAGGAAGAGCAACGATTAGGATTCAGGGACAGAACAGTCCCGACTGAAGAAAAATCAGTTTTCATAGTTTATGTGGCCTGGTATGGAATAATGGAAAATGTCACTGAAAGCTTGTGAATACGTTTGGTTAGAAGTTAAAGCTTACAGCCATCACATTATGTGATCTCTGAGAACATTTTATGTAAGGATACCAAATTCTGCTGAAGTCAGCACGAATAAGTTTGACCCTTAACAGGAGAATATTTTAAGAACAAAGCATGTTCCTTACTGTGCTAAATTTAAACATAGTACCATCTGATACATAACACCAACACAGAATCCTCACATCAGTAGTCTTGTCAACATACCACCAAGTTTTCTTCAAGTAAATCCAAGACCTAACAGGTTTCTCACATTGCCGAGAGATAGCTATGCTGGTTCTCAGAAGAATGGTGGATAAAAGTAAAGACATACCTAGGATGGCTAATCAAACATAAGAAGCCTTCTGCTTTCATACCACTGTGGAAAAAGAGTACAAGAAGGCACATTTCTTTATGCCTGCAAAGTGGTGAACACTTCCAAGGATGTTTGAATTACTGAATCAGATATTACACTACAACTTTTCAGTGTACTGAGTTCAATATGAAGACAAACAAGTATGTGTGTTTATACATATAACTTTCAATAGTATGTGTCTTATGATATAGACAGTAGTTTCTGATTTGTTTAAGAAACTGCAGAAGGAAAAATTAAACCATTTAATTCACAAAAAATCTCATAATAGACTGGTATAGAAAACAGCATGCAGCAGATCACTTGGGCACTGGTAGCAGCAATTGTTAAGCTGGTTTCAAAATGATGTACCTAGATAGTGAGGTAGATAATCTAACTGCAGCCTTTTGATGAAAGACAAGTCAGGAGTGAATAACAAGAGTGAAGGTAGGCCAAAAATGAGGCGGTCCCAAGAAAACAGATAATCTCAGTTTCCCCATCCTACTAGAACTAAATTATTGGGGAAAATAAATACGTTGACATGAAGTGTTATCGTGAATTTATTTCTGTTGCCTCTGTAAGTCAGGGCATCACAGCAGGATTTCATTTAAGCATCCCTTCAATTAATAATTAAAATTCTTCAATAAAAAGATTTTGCTGTGTAAGTTAACCTACAACTCATCTATGTGCCCTCTATTACACAAAGGATTCCTTATCTTTTTGCTCTCCAGCTGCATACTTATACAAACATTTTTTAAAGTTTGGTCCATTATATGAGGTGTGCATCAGTTGCTCAAGTAACCATTTCAGATACTCATGCCTTTAAAACAAGTGCCAAACAAAGAGTCTTCATGCTTGATACAATCAAAACTTGACTTTCAATCTGTTTTTTCTAACACATTTTACAACTATCTTCCAGTTCGTATTTCCTTTTATTTCCTTTATGAACAGGAAAATTAAACAAACAAATAGGATTTAACTTCAATGGCTTTTCCTTGGAAATAGCTATTTGCACACCTGTTTGGGGGCACAGTGACTACCATTCTAGAATTTGTATGTTGAAACAAATGACAGTAGAAGTCTAAAAAGAATCTCAAGGGACAAGCAGACACTGTGTCCTTTGGAATTTTTCTTCACAAACACAAGACATCTGTATTCTCTCTAAATGTTGCAGTTGTTACCAAAGTGTTAAGAAGTTACTTACGGTTTTCCCCCAGGAATCCCTGCCAGATTTGGAGGGATTCCAGGTACTCTCATGTGAGGAGGAGGATCAAACCCAACCTGACAATGGAAAAGAAATTAAAAATCTCACTTGCAATTTCTAATTCAGCAAAACTTCTCCCCAAGATATGCATTTAACCAAATTACAGTTTTTACCAATAGTATTAGCTAAGTGAGTAGGGACAGACAAAACAAGAAGTTCCAACCCCAACATACTTCTGCTAGAAGTATTCATATTCAAAGAGAAACACATAAAGCACATAGCATATTCACGACAGTAAGCATCATATACACAGACTGGCATGTTAGCATGAAGCCTGCCCTAAAGCTAAAGGGCCCACGCATTGCATGCAGCCACACTCTGATAGCAGCAGTCACCGACCCAACGCAGGCACAGTGTGTGACTCGTAAGCAGCTTCAGGTCCCCACCAGTAGCTCTGCATGGCTCTGTGCTGCATGGGTACATCGGCTAGGAGATGTCTCACGGAGTTACACCACAAGGTGCTTGTGGATTTACTTACTGCTTAAAAACACTACTACACAGGCTGTCTTTATATACACTGCAATTTCACTAAACTGTTATGTCCAGAATAAATATGAAGACCAAATAAATCAAAGAGGAATTCTTGACCAAATACACGTTTTCTATCTGACCAGTATACGCAAGATAAAATTCTTATTGCTTTAAGAAGTACATAAAAGCAATTTAGAATTTTCACATTTTCAAATAACTTTTTTCTAGTTTGAGAAAGTAGCTTCATCTACAGAATATAACAAGCTTAAGACCAATCTTCCAAACGCACAAGTGCATAGGTCTATGCATATATTTGTGGGGTCAGGCTCGCAGGTTATTCTGATCATTAGCAGTAATGACTGCTATGCTCCATTTGGTGACTACAGCTACAACAGCAACTACTTGTAACACACCTCATCATAGAACTTTAAGACTCCTCATGTTGATTTACTCAAAAAGAACACAACACAAGAAGAGAGAAGTAGATAAAATAAGACTTTTGCACACTTAAGAATTAATTTGGTTTGTCTGTACAGATCATAACATTTTGTTCAGCAAATGAAAAGCAGATGTTCACAGCACGAGTGAAGAGTTTTGTATCTACCAAAACATTTAAAGCATAAGCAAACAGTTTGGCATTTATTAATTAGACAAAGCACTGATGAGAAAAAAAAAGAAACATACATCAATACACTGAGATTCTTTGTTCTCAAGGTACAGATTTGTTTCTTCTGCCACAAAGCAAAGTGAAACACACAGTGAGGCAGTCAAGCCTCTGGCACTGTTATAACTTGGGAATTCAACAGTGCTAAATGAAGCATGCAGCCTTCCTCAGCAACCTGCAACTCACACAATTGAGATTGCATGCAATGTGTGGCCTACCATAGGAGATCTTCCGTAAGCAACCACGGCAGCTGCTGCGGCAGCAGCACTCATCTGGGGTGACATGTTGTGCAGGCTGGCGTAGGCTGCCCCTGGACTGGTTAGTTCCCCATTCATGCCAGCATGAGGCACCATTCCAAATGGAGCAGGGTAGGGCCCTTGTACAGCCAAAGGTGTGCGCAAACCTGCAGCTACAGAACAATGAAAGCAAGTAGTTTTATTGGATTTCCATGCACACAGGCAAGAAAAAGGTCTTTTATTTCGCCTTATGGTACCTAACCTTCCCTTCACATACATACACACACACAGCTAAGAAACATTCCCATAATTTATCATTTCTACCACCTCTTTTCACTCAACGTAAATAAGGTCTACTGAGATCTGAATGCAGTGATTACTTCTAACAACCTCTTCTAGCATTGCCCGTTTCCATTTCTGTAATATTTCCCTGTTTACATTAATCTCTCCTTTGCCAAATTAAGCACAAAAGCTGACAGATATGGTTTACACAGCTCATGTCTGAAGCTACTCTGCTGTACCAGCCTGAATAGCAAAAGTAAACTTCCCTCTGTATTTGTCAAGATGTACACTGCAGCAAATATTAGTAGATTCAAATAAAGAGCTGGAGAAGTGATTGCATTCAGACTAAGTACTAGAAGCTTCTCAGAAATCTTTCACTGCATACAGTCTGCAGAATATTTCAAAAAAGATAAAGGACAAAGTAAACAAAGAAGAGTGAAAGATAGAAAGATATTCAAACTCTTGATAATCCAAACATCTGCATTTCATCAAGTCCTCTCTTAACATCAAGAAAAAAGCACTTGGTTAGCATTTGCATGGAAATGCACATTTAATTAAGGTATTAATCTTAGAACTATAAAAACTTGAGAGGTAATGCATTACCAGCCTGGTTAACCAGAGGGTCCATCGTTGGAGGTTTGCCAAGGCCTGGACGAAGTCCTGGAGTTGCACTAGTGCCTGGAGTTGGCACATCACTTCGAGGAGTCGGTGTGCTGGATTTCAGAACAGGCGTGCTGGCTTTTTCATGCTGGTATCATTAAACAAATTAAATTAGTATTATTTTTAATCCAAACCATATTACGCAATTTATCACAACAGCAGCTGGGATGCTGGGCACCTACTATTTAGTCCCTCAGCCAATTTTCATAAATTCTTGCAATGCTGACAACATTAACTTATGAAAAAAAAATGCTGACCTTTTTATTACTGCCAGAATTCAAAAAACAAACAAACAAAGCAGAAAATAAAAAGCAAAGAAATGTTATTTTTCTTTCTTCCACTGGCACAAAAAAACCACACATGAGAATTTTTTTCAGGACAATACAGTATACATCATCACATTATTTTAGCGTGAAATCACTATTACTGGATACAGCAAATTGAAGTAAAAACAAAGCACCACCACAGTTGATAGTAATCAAAGAAACTGCAACATAAAATCTTACCAAGATATTTATTCCTTGAAAAGTTTTTCAGCAGCAGTTCTGACTACATTCAGATTTATAAAAGAGTTAAAGCACAATCATGTTTCTTCTTAAGCAATACTTTAAAGTGAATCATGCGTTTTCTAGTAAACTTTCAGCTTATTTGGCAGAAATGCAGGAGATACAAAAAATAAAAATGAAGAAGAAATTATTCCTGAGGAGAAAAGCTCAATGGAACTAGAGTGGTGTAGAAGAACAGTACTTCAGATTCCTAAAGCCACAGACTCTCTGCAAAGAAGTAGTTGCTGAAGAATGGAAAGTTAGAACTTACAGGAAAAAGAACATTTCCCTAGAGAATGGAATGCTTATAATACTCACCAAACTCATTTCTTTGGATTTGAGAGAAGTGGAACTTCCTGAAGAGGCTGTAGATGCTGGACTGCTAGAAGCATCTTTCTTCAGCAAGCGGCTTTTATCTATACCATTTTCACGCGGTGAATGAGTAGGACTTGCTCGTGGAGATGAAGGATCCTAAAAGAATAAAAAAGGAAGAGCAGCACAGAACCATTAAGAGCAGGTACTTAACACAACTCAAGAATCAATGAGGGAAAAAAAAAATTCCAAGAACTCAAACAGTATATTTGAATGAAACAGTAGTTTGCTTTTAATCTCTACAGAAAACAAACAAAAAAAGCCCTTAAATCCTTTCATCAATTACAGACATAAGTATGTGCAGTCTAGACTTATTCTACACTACAAAAACCATAAATACATACCATAAATTGATTTCAAGCATAGAACTTGCCTTAGAGTTAGGACTTAGGTTTACATAGATCACAAGCATGCATAACTGACAAGAACAAGACAATAACTACAATAACTACAGTAATCCTACAATAGCTGAAATAATCTTACACTGCTTCCATGTATGTTCTGTGTTGCTAGTGAAAACAATCATTTCAATAAGAATAACATCCATTTAATTTCAGTTGCTTTTAGGGAATATACACCTTGCTCATCTCTTTCTTCAGAAAGAGAGATGCAGACTTCATTACCATAGTATATAAAGTATATCTATGTAGTATATCTGTTACTTCTTTCTAAATTCTATTACCCTCAATCCTTAAATCTACCTAAAACTGAAATAATCTCTCAAGTGATTATCTATCTGTCTTCCAGAAGTACCTTTTGCGTTTACTTTATTCCAAAATAGACTACCCAGTAAGCTACGCTACCATCAGCTCTGTAGGTTCTCCAAGCTTCTCTGGCTCATGAGAGTAGCAACAGGGACTAACTAGTCTTCATTAGAAGGTAATAAGTCTATTAGCTAATTATTGAGCAGTTTCATTTTAACCAGAACTTCTGAAATGATCACTGAAATCCCAAACTGGATACACATTTTTCTACTTTGTTGACATCATTTGGGCTCTTGGAGCTACAGAAGACATTTCCTCCCAGCATTTCTCCCTGCGCTTTTCACAGTATAGGAATTTATCCAGCATAGTTTGGATTCCTACATCTTTTTGTTACATGAAATAAAAGATGAAAAAACAGAAGGTCAGTTTCTTCACCATGACTGCACAGCCAAATCTCAGTCTTGGAGAGAAAAAACAAAGTCGCTACTACCTCTAGGAAATGTGAACTGATTTCATTCTGATTTTTACTGACTTCGTCCTAATATGCCTGTACAGAAAACGCTGCCTTTAGAGTAGACAGTCAAAATACTACTAATGTTTAGGCCCCTAAAAGCATTTTCGATAATACTCCCACTATTACATATTAGGTCAAGTACTGTTTTCCTTTCTCATTTGGAAACAGCAGTTCGCAAATCTCAGCCACCTGCACCTCACCAGAACTCTCTCTGCTACAGAACAGCTGCGAAATGTTAGAAAATAACTGTGGAGAGAACAGACCTATACTAAAGCAGTGGAAGGAAGAGCTAGGCACACAACCAAGAAGAAGACACAGTCAGCATAGAACAACAACAAAAAAACTGTTGCATGTTTTTTGTTTGTTTTTAAATCTAAATGAACTTTTCCTTTAACATTTCAGCAAACATTACGACTACAAAAATCCAAAAAAGTTACCTCATTGGATACATCTACAACCAAGTTATCGTCACTTTTGTCCCCATCACTGTCCTATTAAAAATAAATAAATAGTTCAGTTAGTACATTATGTGTTGAGAAGGGGAAGAGAGAATGAGGTGTTATCTACTCCAATATTTTTTACTTTTCCTGGAGAAAAACAAATAGCCTTTCATTACTTAGTGCCAATAGGGCAAATACTGAAAATGGGAACATAACAGTTTCCTTCTGCTTCAGTAATAAGATCTAAATAAAATTGAACTATTTGAACGGTAGCGGTCTCACTGTAAGTTCATGAGAGTCTGAGACCACTCTCTATTATGTTATAAATACTGCCAAAAAAAAAGAAACTCATTCTATTCATGTGCTAACACTATTTGTTAACATGTAGATTGCTCCAAAAGCAATGCCTCCTATTAATTTCCATGGAAACTACAACAGATAAGAACAGCACAATTTGATAGTATTTTGTAGCTGAGAATGTACTCTATTTTTCAACACTGTCACCACCATTAGCCAATTTGTGCAGATGACCTGTTGTAAATAACTCATTTTATGGTGAGACAGATGTGCATGGCTGTCCAGTATATGACTTGTCTTTCATGTCACTGTTGTTGCTACTGCTGAAACACCACCGTTCACCTCACTGGCTTCACAACCACTATTTGGTCTCCATAAACATTCAGAAAGTGTCAATGGATGCCACTGGGTGCCATCTGTTCCACATGAAGGAATTCAGTTCCACACCTTTGCTTTATAAACCTTATCACACCAGATGCCATTTGGTCAGACTGCCCCTCTGCTGCAAGCTGTTGCACAGCAACAAAACATAATGGAATACTGATGGGAAAGTTATACTGTCATACCACCAATATTTCCCTCTGATGAATGGGCCAACATCATAAAATAGGAGGTATTACTTTCTCTGCAGCTATCACATTATTGGAATTATTACTAAAAAAAGAAATAAAAAAATGTATCTCAGAACTCTCTTTTTGTCATTTATTTCATAAATTAACTCTCTGTCAACTAGACAAAAGTCATCTAGATTTTTTCTCTATTTCCAGAAAGGAAAGTGCTGAAAATTGAAAGTTATGTAAAAGAAAAAGCTACAGAAATGCTATTTTGAAATGTATTTCTAAATTTTAGCCTAACAAAACCAAAACACTTTGACATTCTTAAATTGAAATGTTTTATTGTGGCTTTTCAAGCTGCTTTTTGACTCTGTTTTGCATAGTTCTTTTTTCACCTGGGCTGCCCCACTGTAGCTATAACTCAAGTGCCCCTAGGTCTTTATCTCCAAAACAATCTATGATCCTCCAAAACACACACACTGTGTATCATAATATATAGTGGTCCAATGATTTTTCCACATGGTGATTCAACCTCAAAGGACTCTGGATAGAAAACAAATCAAATGAATGATGAAACTTAAATCTCCCCCATGGCAAGTTTGGCATTTAAAACAAGTATACTTTTCTTTAAAAGTTTCTAGGCAAACAAATCAGACATTAGGAACTGTTCTATGTGTCTCACATGTCTTGAACTGAATTGGCAGTGCTTTCAGAGTGTTTAGACTACTACACTTAACACTGGTAGACAAAGTAAAACACCATTTTCTTCCTCAGTCCAGAACATAAATATAAAAACAAATTAAACAACAAACAAACAAACAAAACACCTCCACAGGTGGTCTCAAGACTTTCCTTGTTTTGTCAGGTAATACTGCTTCAAGAAATACCATGCACTCAGGGACAAAGGAGTGCCACTAAAGGCAGAATTGTAACCCTGCTGATCACTCAGAAAGCTGTTCAACCAAAGGATGCAACAGAAGAAGGAACAGGAAAACTCCAATTACCAGCTATCACTTGGAAAGTACTCAGTATACAGCAAGCAAGAATAGGTTACAGCATGAAGGAGCACAGCAGATGTGTTCACCAGAATACACCTCCTGTGAGATGCTAAAAAATAGTTTCAAAGCTATAATTAAACGTACTCATCTGACTTGGTCATCTTGAGAAACAAATTTACTGTAACTATCAAAGTAATCTTCCAGAGGAAGTGTTCATATCAGAATAGTCTCCTCTTTAACAAATACACAGATTGAATCTATCCAAGTTTTAACATGAATTCTAGGAAAGTTAGAAAATGGAAAAAAAAAAAAAAGTGCTTAGTATCTCATTTCCAGTGTGAAAATTCTTACAACTCACATCCTTTCCTTCTGACAAATGCGGCACCTATTGAACCTAAAAGAACATCCTCTAAAGTGAGCTGGAACTCAACAGTTTTTCATTTACTGAATTGAGAAAACTTCAAAGATGCAACCCTTCTTTCACATCAAAATATATCTGAAGATTTGTTTTGTTCAATTTTTTATTTTGTTACTGACCTCATCTGTAAAAAGCGTATAAAGAGAAAAGCAAACAGAATGGCATATTAAGAATGAAGACTAAACTATACTTTTCCAGCACAATATCCTTTCCATTTATTTCCAGGAGAACAAGCAAAGCAAACTCATTTCTGTTTTGATTACACTTCTTTTTTTTTCTTTTTT
>VXAB01001059.1:28113-78310 GCA_013399175.1 Odontophorus gujanensis
TTTTTTTTTTTTTTTTTTTACAAATTTAAAAGAAAAAGTGCATCTAGAATATTGAATTCTCAAAGATGAGGGAGTAACATGAGGAAGTTTACCAGACCTTCCTGTAATCAAAACTGTGTTATCAGAAAACGGTGAGAATAAGACTTGAAAAATCTCAACACTACACCAGCACAATGGGCAGAAAGGGGGAAATTAGTCCCTGTGCTTGTAGCTCTGCTTTAAGGGTTACTGACAGTGGACCTTTCTGCCAGGGCTCAATAGGCAAAAAACTATGCTGACAACACTGAGTAATAAAAGGGCACCAGTCCCTTGGATTTCAGTAACTAGGAATTAATTAGTGACTGAATCAATTTAAATCAGATATTTTACCCCTACTCTTATTAGGTCAAATAACATCATCTATCAGCTGGAAGATGTGCTTTCCTGTACTTTTTCAAACCACCCTTATTCATGGCCTGTTCAAGGATCATTCTGTGATTTGGTTGGGTTTTTTAGCCTTGAAACTGAAAGTCCATTAACTATTTCAGATTCACATGGGCCACACTGTTATACTGAAGCAATTCTTTCAAACCAAGTAGTACACAAGTCTGGTCAAAAATTCAGAGCATAAACAGCATACTTTTATATTTTGTTGCTTTCTGCTGAAAGTGCCTTATCAATCAAAACCTAGCTTTAGGAATTTGGTATGGCCTTACAATATAGTCAGTTTTGAGTAGTAACTGTTCTTCAGCATGGTGATAGCTAGCATCAGAGAAATCTCCTAGATTCCCAAAAAGAACAAGTCCTTCCACTTCAAATAAACCAAAACACTGTAGGATTTAGGGCAGTTCAGAAATGATACCTTGCTAGAAGAAATGTCCTAGAACGCTTGTGAATCCCAAACATGTACAAATGGCCCCTTACCCATTGCTGAAGTCTATTACCCAACAACAGCCCAAACTATTGTGTCACTATTTTTTCCACAGCACATCCCTCCAGAATATACATTCACACACTGTATCAGACACAGGAAACACATTGCTTTGTTCTTCACAGCTATTTTACCTCTCTTAAATTAAAACACAGCATCTGCAAATAAATTAATCATTTATTTGACACAGATTTGCTTACGTAGTGGCTGGAATCCTTATCATCCACCTTTCTCTTTTTGATGTCATTGGAATATTCAGGGCCATTCCTGCGTTTATCTGTGCTTCGCAGACTGTCTGGGACCAACATAGAATTACTCTGTAAAGACAGAAAACAAGGTCAGTCAAAAATTCCTTTCAAGATTCCTTCACACAAGCAAAAAAAAATTCAAACAGGATATGACAGATGCTTTAGAAATGCGATAAATACATAGACTTTCATTCCATTTAATTCAACTCAAAAGTCCTCTAGGCAAACATACACAGCTTTACGCATTCTAAGAAACTTGGGTTTTCATCTATCAAAAGTTTAGTTCAGTAGTCAGTCACCATCTATTACTCAATGGAATTTATTAATTTATTAGGAAAATCAGTCTTGCTGTTTATTCATCAGCAAGTAAACTATTTTTTAAACTATCATATTTACAAATAAAAGACTCTTCCAGTTTTCAACCATCGTAATCAGATTAGACTTTAGTATGTTCACTCTTGCAGACAGAGAGATATATGGTAGCTTGCCTTTTACTCTTTAATTAGTATCTACCAAATATGGTTACACAATACTCATTTGTTATCTGTGTCAAAATACAGTTGTACACTCTCAACAGATGTTCTGCAAATAAAAATCAAATATTCTTTCTTCCAAAATAACATTTACTAATAGTGTGAAATTATGGCTGAAATGTTTAATCAGACTTGGTATGGAAAAACTGCGGTCAAGATACATACACAGTAGAGAAAACTAAAGACTAATCTTTTCCTCAAACTACACAGACTACTTTCATTCAGATAGGCTAAGTACCAACTGCTGACCCAAAGAGAAAGGCATTTTAGAGATTTTTCAGTCACATAACTATTTGACATGCCTGCGATTCTCATCTACACCTCCGTTCCAGCTAAAGCATTAAAACGTGTTACAAAGAGTTCTTTTAAGTGTAGGATTAGCATATGCAAGAGGGCAATTTGTTCAGTGATGTGTTAATACTGTTAACAATACCGAATGAGTTTAGAAAAAAAAGTTTCCCCTCACAAAGACCTGGTAAGCCTAGTTTCTAAAAGCAAAATACACGCTTTCATAAATATATGCTCATACAGATATACAAATAGGTATTTGCACGCTCACGTGTGTATCTTACAAAAGAGAAGCCTAACATCAACACACATGCTGCAAGTGAAAGTACTCAATGAAAATACTTCTGCTCCCCTGTGAGACAGAGAGATTTACTCTTAATATATCACTAACATTTAATAGAAGACAGTGAACTGCACACTGAATGCATTCCCCTTTAAAACGTGAGGACAGCAGGGTAGTTTTGCTCAGACATCAGTATTCAGTCACAAGGAGAACAAAAACAAAACAGGGTACATAAGGCAATCTGAATCCTCTTTTTCCTACTTCAGAAGCTGCACTTTAAAGCCAACTCTAAGCTCTTTTATTATTGACTACTCAAGCTAAATAAATGCCAAGAGGCTTACATAAAGTATATAGGAGAGTCTAATGAAATTGAATATAAAGAAGCTCAAAATAATGTCTTTACCACAATGTTATTCAGCTAAAAGGTGGGGTTGTTGGATCACTGAACTAATTGCCTGGACAAATAGTCTGAATTTAACCCCTCTTCTCCTTCCCAGATGCATATAGACTCAGGGATTCACTAGTTTGAAAACATTAAAATCTATCTTCAACATATTAATATAGAATCCATTGTGACTGTAGCAGTAGAAACATCTTAAGTATGTGCATTCAGGTTTGAAAACTGAAAATGCCTTTTCTTAAGTAGTGTTCTCTTCAGGAGACATTTTCATTAAAAAAAAATCATAAAATCTATTGTGTTAATTAGAATAAAACTATGAAATTCAGTGCAGTAAGATGTATACACTGAGATTTTCATTTTAGATTTTCAAAATTAAGTATAATTAGTAAGAAAATGTCAAGTGGGTAGAAGCTGGGAAAAACACAGAAACACTGTTATTTGAAGTTAATATGCAGAATTCTAAGGATCAGCTTGCAAATTTTGGCATAAAGTATAATTAAATAATTTAGCTTTGTTCTAGTTTAATGTAAAGCCTGCCTACACAATGCTGACAATACTTTGTAAAGTTTGTCTTTCAGAATTTCAATAATGAGAAACCTAGCTAGGAACCCAGATCCCAGATATGATTTACAAAAAATGTAACCTGTTTACATGAGCATACAGTTACTGAAACATTGACTTATTTGTTACATGTGAAATCATCGCACACAGTTAAAAAGCAAGAATGAGATGGCTACTGGGATGAAACACCTTTCTTCCAAGAAGCAACTAACCAGAAACACCCAAAAAACTGCAGTATCTGGAGTACCATGGGGAAATTCTATACATCTCGCCATCTCCCAAACACCAAAAGAATATGAAATCGTATTTTTGCTGAAAGACTGATGGCTTACTTATCATGTAAACATATGTATATTAATCTACAGTCCTGAGAAACAGAATTTTCAAGTTGTTCCCCCAATGGTCATTTACATTGTTTCTCTAACATCGTATTCATTTATGGCACTCCTCTCTAGAATCAGAGAATCCATGATAGGCTCTATTGCAGAACAACTCATTGCACAATGAGTTGCTGGCAACTGGAAAGAATATCATGATGCTAGCAAAATTTGTCATTACACTCAAGTAAAAAAAAAAATGACCTTTTTATTTCCTTTATGAATACAAGGAAAAAAAATTGGATAAAGGGTAACTTTAGATTTAAAAAAAGAGCTTGCTACAGTAAGCCACTACAATTATTAAAACTAACAGTTGAATGAGATTTCATTCAGAAATAGCATTTTTTACAACTGTGCTTAGTACACCTAGGTAACTAAAATAACAACAGAAAGAAACAGAAATGGAAACATTAACTGGGAAAGTGACACTCTCACAAGCCCTGGGCTACTCATACCATAGATTTAACATTAGACGTAACTTCAAGGACTACAAAAAGCCACCTTTCTACATAAGCTCTGGCACCGCTTATATTTGTTGAATGTTCATTATCAAGCACATAGGGCAGCTAGAAGACATCAATAGCTTTGCAATGTGAGATAGTTTTGTCTACCTTCTCTTTTTTAAAGAAAAGAAAAATCATCTACTTAATTCTTCTACCACCATTTGGCTTATCGAAAGTAGGATTTAATTTTATTCTTAGCTGCAATAGTCAATTAAAAGCTATGTAAACTTTCAGTTGGGACTGCTCTTAAATGATAATCAGATTGTCACAAAAAAAGAAAAGAAAAAAGTACACATACATAGTTGGATTTCCTAAAAAGAAATTGTATGACGCTTTTTATTTTGTCTTCAACATGCTAGACACATAATTGAGGATTATTAGGAAAGCTCCACTTTCATACTAGGAGTTCAATTCATTAAGGATTACCAAGAAACATCTGTAAATCATGTCTCTTAGTTTAGAACAAATTATCAGAATAAATGTAATGCAAACATTTTAGCTTTCCTCCAATGACTCGAAGCTTATAAACATGAATCCCCAAAAGAAGAAAAAAGCCACATGTAGCTAGTTCCTCTTCCTGTCAGTACTACTAGCCTACATAAAAGCTGCATTGCTCAGGATCTCAAAGCAACTTTTCACGTTTAAAATTTAAAATACTGAAATCATTAGCAGCAAAAAACAAAAAACAACAACAAAAAAAAACCCACAAGGAAAAACATAGTTAAGATGCACAGTGAGAAGGTGCATCCACATTTCTTAATCAGAATATAATGTATGGTATTGAAATATACTTATTTAGTTGGCATGCAACTCCCTGTAGGAATTACTTCCAAATGAAAAGCATCTATGTCAGAGTTACAGACTAAGCCCATAAGATGTTAGTACAGCATTTTATTACATATATAATACCACACAGACAACTCCTAGACCACATTGACATGATAACAAGTGCTATGCTGATCATTACAACATAGAAACAACACCATGGATATTAACACCTGTGCTCCTGGTTATACATTTTCTCTACTGCTGGTCTCCTTGACTGCACACTCCCCTATCCTCCAGGCACAGGCATGCTCACTGACTTGCTGTATGCTCAGACACCAGTACAGCCACCACAGGGCTGCTGCACAATGTAGAAATACTATCTGCAGATATATGTAGCTTGCTTTGAAAATAATGTCTCTCTTTTATTTCCATAGCAACTACGACAGATACAAAGAACAAATAAATACCGTTTGATAGCAAATTTACAAAACATTATGAAACACTATTTTTCAACAGAGTCGCCTGCATTAGACGTGCATTTTTGCCAGCAATGAATTAGAGCCTGCTTGCTGTGCCCATTAAGAATTCGAACCAGCAGAGGTGACCCATTGTCACTGTAGCCACTGCTGAAACACACCACTCACCCTCTTATTGTGCTTACACCTACTGGTCTTCATAAACATTCAGCAAGTGTTGATGAATGTTGATGGATGCCATTTTTTCTTCATGGAGGAATTAAATGGCATACCTTTACCTCATACACATAATCTCATCAGAAACCATTCTGTCAGACTTCCCCTCTGCTGCCATCAGTTGCAAACAAAATATCATGAAATACTATTGGGAAGGTTCAGCATCTACTGCCATGCCACCAACACCCACCTCCGATGTCATGTGCCAACACTAAATACTAGGAGGCATTACTTTTATGCAGCCCTGATACATATACACAAAGATACAAATGCAACCCCCTGCTGAGTGGGCAAGACAGGACCAGGTTTAACAGCTACACCAAAGCATGAGTCACCCAGCAGCGCTACTACACCATGCCAAGACTCAGTGACAGGAATACAGGGCAAACCACAGAGAAGCTAGCACCTAATCCAAAGTAGAAAATTACCACACTTAATCCAGAACCTTCTAATTCCTTCTGCTGAGTATGCTTCTTGCAAACACAACCATCAACTAAGAATTCACTTGTAAAGTGAATGGGTTTTGGTTTAACCAACTGGCAAAGCATAACTACTAACTTTTCTTTCTATCAAATATATAAACTTACATTTAAGCTATTATGTTTGTATTAGGAATACAGAAAGCTGGAAGACTAAATGGGTTTGCATCACTCCCCATATTGATTCAGTAATTAAGAGAAATTAATGGGAGAATAAGGCTTCTAATGGTTTCAGTATTTCCTATCAAATATTTATCAAAATAGGTATGCTTAAGAACTTTTTCCAGACCACCCCAATTTTCTCACCCTGTTCTGTGAATTCTGTCACCAGCTCCATGCTAGTTTACATCAGCTACAAACTGAACTGAAGCACAGCATCACAAGCTCTGCAATGTGACTGACTCCTGGTGAAGCTAACCTGTGGTTTGCATCCATAAAAAACTCTAAGACTGGACTTATCAAAGCCAATAACAATGAAACACATGATTTATTAAAGAAATTCAAGATCCTAAATTACAAGCCATTATCAAGAAGTACAACTTCCTTGATAAAGGCAGGTACACACATGTTACACCAAAAAGTACTCTATGCTTACAGAACTCCTGAGACTTTTTTCTTTTCATTCAAAAAAAGTTGAAACACAAAACAAGAACAGCTTGCATACAGTATCAACCAATGGGTAGCATTCAATTGTGCATAGCTCATTCTTCCATGACTGTGAGGTGAAGAATGGGACAGAAACCCAAGGGTAGAATACTTTTCTGCTTTAAGAACAGAGCATTTGTTTAGAATGTAATAGTAGCATCTAGGCCTACCAAGAGTTATACCAAGATAAATACTGCAATTCTTAAGAGTACTTCTGAAGTTTAAAAAAAAAAAAACAAAACAAAAAACACAACATTTTATGAGGTAAAAAAAACCCTATAAACTAAACACAAACCTTTATGTAAATATAAAGCACATAATAAAGTCAGATTTCACTGTCTACAAATTACTGATACAGTAGTGCACTTGACAAGATTTGCATTTCTATGTCCAACTTGGAAAGCAAGCGAACGGTGGGAAGACAAGTGAAATGAACACCTATATTGATTTTGACAGATATTGCCAGTATATTCACTAGAGAAAACTGCACAAAGTTATCTTTACTAATGAATAAAAGTTTTGGATACAACTTCAGCTGCAAAACTTGCTCACTTTTCTTGGTTCCATTAACTGCATCCAGACAGTGTCAGAACTGAAGGAGAGCCTGTATTTCTGCACTAACATAACCCAAACTTCAGATAGTTATAGATGCATTAGACAAAATCCACTAGCTGCTACCAGTGTAGCTCTATACTTTCATTCTGATCAAATAATTTTAGCATATTATCTCTGAACTATTTTTAAAAATGTAGCAAAAGTATGTGGCCAGGTGGATTTAGTCTAGGTATCAGGAAGGAATTCTTTACTGTGAGGGTGGTGACACTGGAACAGGTTGCCCGGCGAGGCTGTGAATGCCTCCTGGAAGCATTCAAAGCCAGGCTGGATTGGACTTTGAGCAACTTGGTGTACTGGAAGGTGTCCCTGCCTAAGCAGGGGAGTTGGAACTAAATGATCCTTAAGATCTCTTCCAACCCAAACCATTCTATGATTCTATGCAAAATGGACACTGATCAAGGTCAACAGCTGTGCAATCACTACATCTTTACACTTAATTTGTATCTATTTATGAATATCACTTTATTATGAAGTATTGCTAAACATACAATATGTGTAAATTCCTAAATGCATGTTTGCCTGAGGACACTTAAAAAACAAACAAACAAAAAAAAACCCACAACAAATAACATAGCATAATCTGATGTAACTAAAAGGTTTTTTTTAAAAAACTGTTGTGGTTTTTTTTCCTGTTTGCTTTGCTTTTTAAGACACCAACCAAGCTATAAATAGCAAGCAGTCTTTCAAACCTGCACATATAAAGCTGTCAGCCTCTACTGATGATACTCTAAGGCTGCACCAGCAATATTCAATGGCAATCATACTGTATTAATACAATATAATACCAAACATTACCTCTGCTTTTGGTAACTAATAGTATAGGTTTTTCCTTCTTCCATGAAGGAAGCAAGCCTTTATCATTACTTCTGACAGTAACATTAGCACTTAATGTACAATTAAAAAATAAAAAATAAAAGATCAAATTCATCTCATCTTGAGATGAACCAGATGTTATACAGTAATCTGCAAAATAAGGGCCCATTGCTTAAATGGAATCAGACATAATAATTAAGCAGACATACTAGCACAGTTTGTGATCAATTTTATATTACCCATAGGATATATTTTAAATACTGAACAAATTCATTGAAGATATAAGAAAACTGGAGAAGCTCAAAGATCAAATAACTTCCAGTTGACCATTTTAGCCACAAGTTTGAATGCCACTGATGCTCCACCTTCCATTTTCCGTTACATCAAGATTCCAAGGCAACACTGCATTTAAACAATTTAAGACTCGGGTTTAAGTTGACCTGTTGTCAGCTACTTGAATTAATTACAAAGCGGTCTACAATGGACCAAAAAGAAAGGACAGGCACAGTAGCACAGTAACTTTATCTCAATATATCCATATTAAAAGACATTATGAAATAAAGCTGCAGTTGTTTACTGGACACTTAGAACTAGCACAGCATAAAAAAAGCCAATCACCATACCTAATACAGATAATAACCAAGCATAAGTTACACAAATGCACAAGAAGTAACTGGAGTAAGAATTTTACGTTCTGTAAATAAAAGTCACATATATACTAAACTAAGCAATTGATACTGCAAATCTCCCACAACACAAAAGAAAATTTAATTCTGTCAGTTCTTTCAAAGGCAAGACCTATTCTCAGATAGATTATATGAGTCTGAATTTCACAACATTGTGGAATACCAAAGTTTGGAAAACAAAAACTCTTGGTATATTTTGCTATGGAAGTGAAACAGGGAGAGAAGGAGAGAAGGGGTGTAAGAACAGACTGCATTATGCTTTTAAAGACATTACTTAATGAAATCTTACAGCATAGTACATATGATCACATACATGGAGAAGGCTGGGGAGAGCAAGGACAGGAAACACAGCATAACCATCAAATCAAATGTCAAAGCCATTGCATCTCCTAACTGCACATGCTCACATACGCACACACACTACTACAAGCCTTCTTCCTAAGAAAGGCAGTGGGAATCCCACTCTTGGCTAGTATCACTCAAAGGAACACACACTCACAGATTCAAGGTTCCAGGAAAACACAGCTTGAAACTAGTTACACAGTTAAATTGGGAAAGACTTTTTACTTGGTAACTGAAAACCGTTACTGAACAGTTACAGAACCTGAAAATGACTGCCTCGAAAGATACAAAGGGAGCCTTCAGAAAAGCAGTTCTCATACCTTTTTATTAAAACAGAAACAAGCAAAAAGAGAACCAACTAACCCACAGCACAAAATCAAACCAAAACCAAAAATGACCAAGCAATAAAATCAGGAGTTTAGTACCATAAACTTATCTGTTAATAAATGTTTCTTGTATTTTCCAATTAAGAAAAAAAAAAGAAAAGAAAAACAGAACTAAAATTCATCTATGGCATCAACAAGCAGAACTAGCTTTGTTACTGGATGTGAAAGCTGCATGTGGCCATCTCCGGCAGATTAACAGATTTGTATAGTAATAATCACTCAAGACATAATCATCTCAAAAGCTATAATAACAATGCTGTTTGGATGATTTTTTTAATATATTTTTTTCTTTTTTTCTTTTTAAAGATTGCCTTAGACAAACTGTACTAGAGTTTGTTATCTAAGGGAAAAAAAAGTGCTGCTAGAAAAGGGCAAAATAAGCAGTAAAGAAGCCTGTGCAGATTCAATTAAAGAAACTACTAAGGCCAAACAGTCATAACAAATGAGTTCTAGATTTCCCGCCCGTTCTGCAACTCTATTACTAAAAATCCCAGAGAAAACATCTAAACTCCGAATCACTAGTTTAAAATACTTTAAACTAAGTTCAATAAAAGGTCTGATTTGTAGCCATATCATTTTTTTTTCTTTTAATGAAGAAAATAAAGAACAAGTATACCCAAAACCATTCTGCTCCGAATTCCTAAATTCCTCTGACCAAAAAACTCAACACAACATTCTGCATAAAGCAAGAGATATCTTAATTGTAGACAAACAATGCAACTTCTGATTACTACTTAATGTAAAAGTGGAAACATTAGCGGGAGTGTTGGTACTTACTGTGCCTGGTTCTCTGTCTGCTCCCGTAGTAACCAAGAAATGCACAGACATGCCCGTTCAGACACAGAGGCAAGAACAGAAATAAAAAGGGGGGAAAAAAATTAGAACTCAAGCCGCAAACAGTTTTAAAATGGCTTTTATTTATGTAAGTCATTGCACATTCCTAATACAGTGATTTCCTGAAAATTACAGTATTTTGTAAACATGATTTACAGCTTAACCATACACAAAGCCTAGTTTTATTTCATGACAGAATAAATTATTTTCTTTTCAAAAATTAGTCAAGTGCAATTTTGCCCAATATTTAATTGCGTACTAGAATTTAAGCCTATCAAACTAAAGTAACAGATGCAATTACCTAAATCTTTTGTTTGAACACATTCACTTCAAAATTTAACTTCTCATTCCCCCCTACCATCCCACCCACCCACTTAACAACACTTTCTTTGAAAAAATTACCCATTTATGCAGTTTAACAGTTTTCCACAATATGGTGCAGGCCACTGGTGTTACACTAAACATTTACCAGGATGTCAAAACGCTCTGCAAACTACAGAGCATATGACACCTAGTGATCCCCATTTAAAATACTGAAAAATTCAAAGCTAAATTTTGCTTCACTGACATATATGCAGACATTTTTAAGTTTGCCAGCAGTTTGTTGCCATTCTATAAAATTCAATTTCTTTAGAGATGCACATAATTTGCAGAAATGCTCATATCTGACAGCGTCCTAATCAGGTCTGCCATGCCTCTCACCTCTGTGGTGCTCTGCATCGTGATGCTTCTTGTCATCTTTTATAGCCAAGTGAGACTGACCACCCAAAGCACTAGAAAGGGCAAGGAGACCAGCACTGCTTCCAAGTGGAGGGATTCCTGAAGGCTGAAGTCCTGATGGATGTGGTGTTAGAGGCACTGGAGGTCCATGGCCATGGGAAAGATGTTGAGCCTGCAACTGCTGCTGCTGTTCCCAGTGGCATCATCATCCCCAGAATAATGTATAGCATAAAATTTGGGAAGGAGAAGGGAAAAGAGGTTTGGTTAGTTATTAAGAACCAAAAGTGGATTTTTATTATTATTTAATCTAGGTCCTCCTGCTTGTCCCAGCACACTAGATACCGCAATACATCATGCCATCTGTGGATGTCTCCGATCATATTCCGCAAAGCAAAGAAGGCTAGCTGAATACCTGTTCTAGAGTCTGAGAAAAACACTAAACTACCAGAAGTTGCCTTTGCTTTGGGCAGCCACTTTGTCATCACCAATGACAAAGAGCAGCAGCAAAGAGCAGCCACTTTGTCATCACCAATGACAAAGAGCAGCAGCAGAATTTGCAGAATTCCAAAGAAGGCTTCACTACCTTCCCCTTTCTATAGGAAGGCACAGTGCCGCTTTGGGGAGAAAAAAAATTCACTGGCAAAATCCAAGCCATATCCTGCTCCACAAACATGAAAACAAAAGTAACTTTATACTTATTATACATGTATCTATATTTTTTTCTAGCTAAGCTTTTGAAGAAAATTATTAAAAAACTAACATTATGCTTTGGAATCAATTTTGAGCTAAAAAACAGGTATTTCCAATAGTATTAATAATGCAACTTCTAAAAGTACGCATGATACTTATGAATTAAAAACTATTTAAAACTCAGATGGTAATGTCAGTACAAAAGAGTGGACATAAAACCCAGTAACCAAAAACAAACTTTAAGCAACTTTAGAAACAAATTCCCTGCAATGGAATAATCTCAGTATTTACTCAATGTGGAATTTATTTTCTAATCAAAGTTGTTAGGGTTCTACTAATGTTTTTCAAGATCAGTAAACCACTTAACTTTGTGCAAATTGCTCAGCACAGATTCATTCAGAAAACTAGATTTTGAAACTTTCTTTAGCTTAGTCATAGCTCCCCTTTAGACTTCTAAAGGAAAAGAGATATTCTTCCTCTTTCTTGGGCCCAGGCACATCAACAGAAGACAACAAATCTTTCTCCTTTAGCCATATTCCACCATTCCTCTGCTGAAAGTAAACAGCATGAAATAAGCCAAAGAATATTACCCCACTCATAGGAAGAAATAGATGTCAAACAAGCAAATATCTGAACAGGATGCTCTCAGCTAGGCACAAGAGCCTGATCTACTGAACACCAGCTATCCTTGTAAAAGCAGCTAACATTGTTACAGTGTTACTGTGAAGGTACTAAAGCCTCACCTAGAATAAAGTTAGAGAATAAAGCTCACAGTATTTCACAGATTACAACAAAATACCCAGCCCTAAACAATCTAAAATACATTCCTCCATAGGTTCCAAGACTCTAACATAAACCATCAACAAAACACTTGCATAATATCTACTAGTATAAGAATGTCATTACTATTCAGATGAGTGTACTCTATACTTTCATTTCTCTTATTACCCTCCCAGGACATACCTCGAGCTGCTTAAGAATGCCTGAAGACATAAACAGCTGATATTGCAGAACTCCAGACAGAACCTAAAACACTTTCATTTTTCTGTTGTCCCCAGCTGCAAACAGCCATCATTTACTTGTTTGTACCATGTATCAAAAACCCCAGAAAATATACCACAATCCCCTCAGGCTATTCTACAAAGCCACAGTTTAATGAATGTTTTGGCTTCTCACACAAGAATTTCACAAATTCCTTTTCAAACACAGTATAAAAGGCTTAATTAGTCTTCATGGGAATGCATACATTCTCATCTCCATTCTTTCCCACTCATGTATAACTTTTAAAGACAAGGTTAGAGACAAGACTTTCACATATTTATTTTCATGTTTTTAAGAACCTAAAGCAACATTCTGAAGGAAGTACTTAGAGTCGCTTTTATTTGAAACCTTTAAAACAATATACTACCTTGTACAAAATCAAGTTGTTATTGGTAGTGAACTTTCATTGCCGCTTCTTTAGAAGTATCCACAAAGAGCACAGAAAGTCTGACAGAAATGAAACCTAGTAGGTTTTTTCATCCAAGCTCTGAGGGAAAAGAGAACTTCTTCCCCCAGACTTTATCAGTGATTTCCAGCACAGTTCCTCAAATCAGGGGACAACTTGATCTTTTGCAAGGTTTTGAAGCAGATCATGTTGAGGGAAATCGTACAGCACGTGGATAACAAATGGGGGATCAGGCCCAGCCACCACAGCTGCATGAAAGGCAGCTCCTGTTTGACCAACCCAATCTCCTTGTATGATCAAGTGACCCACCTTGTGCATGGAGGAAAGGCTGCTGACACAGTAAGCTTCAGCAAAGTCCTTTGACAAGTCTCCCACATGGCTTGAACAGACACACCCTGCTGGGTAAAGAACCAGCCAGGCCCAAAGAGTGGTGGTGAATGGAGTCATATTTAGCTGGCCAACAGTCACAACAGGAGTTCCCCAGTAGTAGTAGTAGTAGTCAGTAGTGGGTCCTGTCCTGTTTGTTATCTTTACTGATGACCTGGATGAGGGCATTAATCATGCCCTCAGTAAGTTAGCACGTGACATGAAGTTGGTAGGAAGCATCGATCTGCCTGGGAGTCGGAAGTCCCTACAGAAGGATATGGACAGGCTAGATTACAGGTTTGAGGTCAGTGGGATGAAGTTCAACAAGACTAAGTTCCAGGACCTGCACTTGGGCCACAACAACCCCAGCTACATGGTTAGGACAGAGTGGCTGGAGGATAGTGTAGAGGAAACAGATCATCAATGCTCAGCTGAATATGAGCCAGCAGTGTTCCCAGTTGACCAAGAAGGCCAATGGCATCCTGCCTTGTATCAGAAATAGCACAGTCAGCAGGAGCAGAGAAGTTATCACCCCTCTGTACTCAACCCCAGTGAGGCCACACTGGGTACTGCATTCAGTGCATTCAGTTTTGGGCCCCTCACTACAGGAAAGACACTGAGGCCCTGAAGCATGTTCAAAGAAGGGCAACAAAACTAGTGAGCTGTCTGGATCACAGGTTTTATGAGGAGCAACTGAGAAATGGGATTATTTAGTCTAAAGAGGTGACTTTATCCCTCTCTCCAGCTACCTGAAGGGAGGCTGTGGTGAGGGGAGGGTCAGCCTCTTCTCCCATGTAAATAGAAATAGGGTTAGAGGGAATGGCCTCAAGTTGCCTCAAGGGAGATTCAGNTATTTAGCTGGCCAACAGTCACAACAGGAGTTCCCCAGTAGTAGTAGTAGTAGTCAGTAGTGGGTCCTGTCCTGTTTGTTATCTTTACTGATGACCTGGATGAGGGCATTAATCATGCCCTCAGTAAGTTAGCACGTGACATGAAGTTGGTAGGAAGCATCGATCTGCCTGGGAGTCGGAAGTCCCTACAGAAGGATATGGACAGGCTAGATTACAGGTTTGAGGTCAGTGGGATGAAGTTCAACAAGACTAAGTTCCAGGACCTGCACTTGGGCCACAACAACCCCAGCTACATGGTTAGGACAGAGTGGCTGGAGGATAGTGTAGAGGAAACAGATCATCAATGCTCAGCTGAATATGAGCCAGCAGTGTTCCCAGTTGACCAAGAAGGCCAATGGCATCCTGCCTTGTATCAGAAATAGCACAGTCAGCAGGAGCAGAGAAGTTATCACCCCTCTGTACTCAACCCCAGTGAGGCCACACTGGGTACTGCATTCAGTGCATTCAGTTTTGGGCCCCTCACTACAGGAAAGACACTGAGGCCCTGAAGCATGTTCAAAGAAGGGCAACAAAACTAGTGAGCTGTCTGGATCACAGGTTTTATGAGGAGCAACTGAGAAATGGGATTATTTAGTCTAAAGAGGTGACTTTATCCCTCTCTCCAGCTACCTGAAGGGAGGCTGTGGTGAGGGGAGGGTCAGCCTCTTCTCCCATGTAAATAGAAATAGGGTTAGAGGGAATGGCCTCAAGTTGCCTCAAGGGAGATTCAGGTTGGATATTAGGAAATACTTTTCCAAGAGATTTTGTCAGGTGCTGGAACGGACTGCCCAGGGAGGTGGTGGAGTTAGTGACCCCTGAAGTGTTCAAGAAATGTTCAGATGTTNTCATGCCCTCAGTAAGTTAGCACGTGACATGAAGTTGGTAGGAAGCATCGATCTGCCTGGGAGTCGGAAGTCCCTACAGAAGGATATGGACAGGCTAGATTACAGGTTTGAGGTCAGTGGGATGAAGTTCAACAAGACTAAGTTCCAGGACCTGCACTTGGGCCACAACAACCCCAGCTACATGGTTAGGACAGAGTGGCTGGAGGATAGTGTAGAGGAAACAGATCATCAATGCTCAGCTGAATATGAGCCAGCAGTGTTCCCAGTTGACCAAGAAGGCCAATGGCATCCTGCCTTGTATCAGAAATAGCACAGTCAGCAGGAGCAGAGAAGTTATCACCCCTCTGTACTCAACCCCAGTGAGGCCACACTGGGTACTGCATTCAGTGCATTCAGTTTTGGGCCCCTCACTACAGGAAAGACACTGAGGCCCTGAAGCATGTTCAAAGAAGGGCAACAAAACTAGTGAGCTGTCTGGATCACAGGTTTTATGAGGAGCAACTGAGAAATGGGATTATTTAGTCTAAAGAGGTGACTTTATCCCTCTCTCCAGCTACCTGAAGGGAGGCTGTGGTGAGGGGAGGGTCAGCCTCTTCTCCCATGTAAATAGAAATAGGGTTAGAGGGAATGGCCTCAAGTTGCCTCAAGGGAGATTCAGGTTGGATATTAGGAAATACTTTTCCAAGAGATTTTGTCAGGTGCTGGAACGGACTGCCCAGGGAGGTGGTGGAGTTAGTGACCCCTGAAGTGTTCAAGAAATGTTCAGATGTTGCACTGAGGGACACGGTGGGAAATGTTGGTGGTGGATGGTCAGTTAGCTTGGACGATCTTGGAGGTCTTTTCCAACCTTGATGATTCTGTGATTCTTTAAGAGAGATGGTACTTAATTCATTCACTTCATCTATGATCACCTAATCCATGCGGACATTTGCCCTTCCGGCCACGCAACAACATGCATCAGCAGTACTGTAATGCATTCATAGCCTTGGTATTGTCCTCAGGTGCACGATCACACTATCACACCTAGCTGTGGAGTGAAACTGGTTAAAAATAGAAAGTGATTTCTCTTCCTCTAAACAGCTTTGTAGAGAGAAACCACCTGCTTTTCTCCAACAATGAGCTCAAATTAGCATCTTTTGGAGAATGGACATGAAAAATCAAAACAGGGAAATGAAGTTAAATTATTTCCATTCTTATCCCTATGGCTTTAAGAAGATTCCCGTTTTTCTTACCTCTCTTGCCCAGTTTAATTAGCAAACAAGTAAATCCACATGATTACAGGAATCATTCCTTGACATCTTTAGAAAACAAACTGCTGGAGACATGTTATCTACAATTATCCCAGCTTTGCTTTTTAGCCCACATGCATCCAGTGTATTTTGCAAGCCCTAGAAATGAGGAACAGATTAATTTATTCTAATAGAGACCTTTAAGCTGAAAATAGGCAACAAAAATGGCAACAGCTGCTTTCTCTGATAGGACTGCATATGTTAGCCAGGGAGCAATGCTCTATCTAATACATCGAACAGAATGAGAGCTCTAAGGGGAAACCTCTAAGGGGCACCTCTAAGCACAACACCTTAGTGCCTTGTAAAATGGTTACTGAGGGCAGCAGTAGAAACTGGTCTGCAAAAACACTGAAATTAGCAACATTATTAAACAAACTCAAGACTGAAAATCTGATCATGGTCTTTAAACCCAAACTACACTACTGACATTAAAGTTTACTGAGATTCACTGCAGTTTAAGACTGATGTATATGGATTTATGCTTTATATCCTGTCTACTTGTAATAGGCTTCAAGTTGTTCCTAATACACAGATAAAGATGACACATTCCAGAAGCTCTTGCCCTGTTATTTTCTCATTTATATATTTTGAATTGTTAAAGAGTATATACACTCTTTCTAGGAGGGGGGAAAATATGCTGCACATAAAGAAAAAAGCCAAAGACTGGGGAGATGGATAACACCAGTGCTCACCAGATGTATTTAGTAACTAGACATTTGCCACTGCAGATCCTAGAAACAATTACATTATGCATATAATGACTTTCCTGTCACTTCAAAGACACTAATGCCTACTCTGTCACCTTTTAAGAGCTTAGTAGCAGTGATAGATAAAACTGAAGAACTTGGCAGTAGTATCATGGTCCACTAGGTATGTTCATTAGCACTTAATTAAAAACTAGACACCTGCCATACGAAACATGCTCAAAGAAGGATGAGTAACAGGTATGTCTTACTACCAATTATTATCATTACTTGAAGGGCTGTGTCCAGTTTCAGAGGGACATAGGAAGCAAAGAGAGCAATGATGCATACCTAAGCAATTGCACTGAGATAATTAGCCAGAGCATTGATTTTAAAAGTGTCAATAGTTCAGACAACATTTTGTTGTAAAAACAGAAATTCTTTGTATTTGCAGAGTGAGGAAAGAAATAGGGCATTCATCTGTCTAGAACGAGATTTCGTTGCCTTTTTTTCCCTAGCATCCCCAACCAGACTGTAAAGAACCCAAAATTAATGTGTGAAAAACACAGCACTTGCTTCTCCATGTATCTCCAAACAATCTTCAAAGTTCTTCATGTACAACATTCTAGTTTCAGCTATTAGGAGCTCTTTAATCATAATTTTCAAGCGCTACTGCAAGCTTCCAGTAGCAATTAGTGAGTCTGTTCATGCACAGAAAATATGTGTCACAATATCACAGCTCTTTTTGGCTCCATGTATATTAACATTGACCACGAGGTCCTACAATCTCCCTTCTTATCTTAAAGTAGCCCCATGGATGTCAGAAACTCTGGTAGCCTAGTTAAAAGCTAGTTTTGAATTCTTAGTTCTCAGAAGTTCCTAGCTCCTCTGCTCTTAAACAGAGATGTCTTCTATTCTTGAACTGATATGTAATGCACTATTCTGTATCTTTTCAATAGCACCAAATTCAAAACTCAGATGTAAATGCAAACTAACAGTGGAAAAAAGTTAGATCTGGTCCCAAAATATAACAGATGCCTTCTCCAGTGCCTTTCTAAACTATCGTCTGAGAGTTCCAGAAATCCTTATAAGTTCTGCTAATACTATCAAAAGATTCCCTCAGATTCATAGAGACATTCTGAAAAAACACCTAGTGACTGTAAGAGTGATTCTGAGATCTAAAGTGCAAGGGGCACTATAGGGGCGCTATTTCACGTCAGCTTCTGTTCAACAGATGAAACATGACTTTGTTAAAATCAAGTAAGAAGATAGATATATAAAAAATTAACAAACAAAAAAAGTTACTGCACTCATTTTCATTTCCATAATCTTTCCCTTCCCAAAAGAACATCTTCAGGTTTTTCAAATGCTTGCTCAGGTAGAAGGAGGTGAGAACTTGCATCAGATGTTAACAGCCAAAGAACATGAGTGCCAGTGCTAAAACACTTACAGCCAGCTACAGACAGGCAACCAAGCAACAATCTTTTTTCTCACTGTTAAATACAGTTCTTAAGGACCACTGCAATCTTCCAAGAACAGAAACAATCTAACATTATGCTGCTGCCAGGTCCAGTTTTCTACTCACTTTAAAAATAACAAAACAAAACAGAAAACAGAACATATCATTCACATTCACTACAGCCTAACCTACAGGAGTACTCTCATTTGACAGCCTAACCCATCAATTCATTACTTGCATTTACATTTTTATTATTATTTTAGAAGAGCTAGAAGGTGAGAACATTTTGGATGATGACAAAATTTCCATTAATATACCCACATTTCTCTAAAAGCATTAAAAGACTCATACACAAGTATATTTAGACAACACTACCCAAGATGGGTTACTTACTGATTGCTCTATTTTCTAATTTTACTTTGGTAATGGTGTGTTTCCTCTTCTCTGCTTTTGGATGCTTCCTTTTCTTTATTATTATTGACCAGATGCGTTAACAGTTCCTGGAAGATCTTCAGATCATTAAGGTTGAAAAAGACTACTAGATCTATCTAGATCAGCTGCTGACCCAACATAACCACAACCTCTAAGCCATGCCCTTCAGTGTCCTTCTATGTTTTTCTTGAAAACTTCCATAGACAGTGACTCCACCACTTCCCCAGCCTGTTTTGAAGTCTTACCACTCTGAGAAGAATTCTTATTTAACATCCAACCTGAACATCCCCTGATGTTTCATTCTGACCTATTTGAATCCTAATCTTTAGAACAGCAGTAATCTGCAAAACTCAGCTCTCGGTTCCCCTTTTGCAGGGCCATGCTACCATCCAGACAATCTGATGGACTGGAGAAACGGGCTGACAGGAAACTCAAGAATGTCAACAAAGGGAAGTAAAAGGTCCTGCGTCTGGGAAGGAACAGCACCAGGTGCACATTCGTGCTGGAAGCCACACAACTAGAAAGCAGCTCTGCAGAACATCTCAGGAACTCTGGCAGACATCAAGTTGAACATATCCAGCAGTGAGTTCTTGACTTAAGGTTAACGATAATCCAGGCTGCACTAGGCAATGTATAATCAGCAGATCCAGGGAAATAAGAAGGTTTGCCTTCTTCTCGGCACTGGTGATGACAAAATCGTAGTGCTGTATCTGGTTCTGGGTTCCTTTCACAATGCAAGAGGAGTCTGGATCTACTCCAAGAAGTCCAACGAAGGGCCATGAAGATAAGAACAGGGACTAGAGCACCCTTCTTACTATGAGGACAGGACAAGAGAGTTGGGACTAGCCTAGAGAAATGGCCCAGGAAGATCCCACCAAGATGTCCAAATATCCAAATGGAGAGTGCAAAGACAGAGCTAGACTCCTTTCAGTGATGTACAGTACCAGTACAAGAAGCAATGGAAACAAACTAGAACACAAGATGTACTCCCTGAACAGCAGGAAGTACTTCAGTTAGGGTGATGAAACACTGGCTCAGGTTGCCCAGAGGCTGGGGAGTCTCCTTCCTGGAGATCTCCAAAATCTACCTGGACACTGGCCTGGTCACCCTGCTGTGGGTGCTCCTACTTGAGCAGAGAGGTTGGAACAGAAGGACCCAGAAGTCCCTGCTAACTTCAGCCCCTAAGCAATTCAGTTCCTCAGAGTTGAAGTGCTGAAGAGACAGCTGTTACTGTCATTGTTTTTTCTCTCTCCTTTGAAACATCTGTGTTTATTTTGGTTCATTGGATTTTTTTTATTTCTTCTAAAGATTAAGATGAAATTTTGACAGACAGGAAGCTATGCTTTACAATGGTAAACAAACTTGAAAGTGCCCACTCCAGCCTGTGAGCCAAAAATGGTGACTTTGTAGGTTTGCACATTATTTGAAAACTATCCATTACGTACATAAGCTACAGGTAAGGTAAGGGAAGAAAAGGTCCCCTCAGAACAAAGAATGCGTCTTCAGCAAGCCTCTTCCATCTATATACAACATAAAATGACATTCTATTACAGAGATAGAAGTCCACAGGACAGATTGGCAAAATCTATCCAAATACATATTTCAGACAAAATTTGTGTGACAATGTCATGACTATTTTAAGATCAGAGTGTTTCATGGGAAAATTCTTTTTTCATGCCTTATTACAGAAAATGCCTAGATAATGTCTGAGTATTACCACTCATCTTCAACTCCATTCTAAAATCAAACATTTTACCGTGCAGACAAGAAATATCAGAAAGCAAATATCACAGTACAAAAAAAAAAAAGATTAATAACTCAAGTTTCTTTCTCGTAATTTTTTATTACAGGAATTTGTTTTAAATTGTCAGACTTCTGAACAGAATGCTCTTTGGAAAATTTTCACAGTTCTTAGTTTCACTTTTTCAAACAACTCAAAGTATACTAATAAATCTCAACTGCACATCTTTCTGAGGTTTTTGAAACAGAACAGAGCTGTACAAATTACTCACACAGTACAGAAAATGCAAGACATACTGGCATAAAGGTTGCTTCCCCACACACACTCCCCAAGCAGTCTTTTCTTTCCCCCCTCACAAATTGACTTCATCTGAGATAAATGAAGAAGGCTGGGAAGTTGCATTTCACTACTCTGCAGATCCAGCAACTTCAAGCACACTAATAAACTCAGACCGTCTGTTGTTGTTATCCATATATAAAAAAAAAGGAAAAGCAAAATACTCTACAAAATACCAGGTAAAAAGTACTCTACTACTGTAAAGGAATATCAAGTATATATTTTTGTGTTATATCTGTTTTCCTATCTTAAATCCTTCTGATCTGACTCCCTATTCCTCCTTTATCTCTCTCATTTTTGGGATTCATTTTCATTTCTCTGCTATGGTATCCTCCTTGAAAAGTCCTGTCTCATTTCCTCTCTTTGTTCTTCTGGAGATTTTAAATAGGAAAAGCCAGACTGATTTCAAATGATACAGGAAGATTAAAAAAAAAAAAACAAACACCACCACCACCACTTCATCCAATGGTGCTCTAACTACAATTTTACATTGAAGCATACCTGCTCCACTGTAAAACGTTTCTTCTAGAGATTTGTACTATGCAGTTTTGTTATAAAATACTGAACATGGTTAACTATAGAGCCAGCTTCTTCTCCCTCTTGTATAAAGACCGAAATACATCCTTTAATCTCCCTAAAGTAAAGAAAGATAACAAGCACAAGTCCCCATACACTTCCTCTATAAGGTTAAAAGTTATTTTTTATCAAAAGGAAGAAAAAAACTATTTGTAGTCATAAAACTGCCATAGCAACTTCTCTGAAACAGTAATATATATATCTGATGATTAGCACTGTATTTGAGGAGAAAAAAATACTCCATGGAAAAATTAAAATACAGAAGGGAAGATACATCCTCACTTTGGGCAAACAAACCATTTATGTATGTAGCTCACCTCTAAAGAACCTGCAGCATAGAACAGAGATAGTAATTTTCAATAGGGGCCAAAGTAGTTATATTGAAACCTGAACTTAGGTAGCAAAACTCTAAATACAGTTGTCCACTAAAATAACTAGAAGAGTTTTTGAGAGCTCATTAAAACCATGAGCAGGTTTCAAATATATACTCCAGTATATTTTATAATAAATTCTATATATCAGAAAGAATTCAGGTTTGTTTTTTTAATAAAGAAAATGACTTTGAACCACAAGAAAGGCATGGCTTACTATCAATTCAAGTATTGTAGTCGTTACCAGCCTATCAACATGTACACACAGTATTTCTGTGAAATCACAAGATCCCATTTTTAATACAGTAGTTAGCTCTATAAGAACAAACAGCTTTTCAGTGTTCTACAATACAAGGCAAATAGCAAATACAAAAATAATTTCAAAGGGCAGCTTGTTAACCATTACTATGCTCCCACATTAATGTTATAGATCAGACACACACACTGCAGAGGAGAAAGAAGTATTTCACCTTTTTCTTAGCTCTGTGCTGAGCAGCAACTCTAATATTTGTTGTGCTTTTCAGTCTCACTTTTAACAGCTAGGCTTCTCTGCCCTTCCTTCTGGCATTTTAGAGGACAAGTCCAGGCATCAGAATCAGAAAGATAAAGAAATATTACACTTCAGAACTTTTCAAAAAGACCACTCTTGGAATGACAGATGTGGGTGAACCCACCCAAATGGATTTGTTACCACATTCAGTGAACAGTCAGCTGTTTTTCTTCTAAAATAATCATCAATTAGCTATTTAAGAACAACATCCCATTGACATAGAGGGAAGAATTATATAGGCCTCCCAGAATGACTGGCACTTTCACAACAGCAAACATGCACTAGCAGCCTAGCTATTCTGGGGAGCCACTGTAGCTTGTTCCACACTGGCAGAGCCCCACAGTGAGGACATCGGATCCTGCCAGCAGATGGAATTTTTCCAGCTCAGCAGTATCTTCTCCCCAAGGTACATTAGCACTCCACTGGTGCAGCTGCATCCACAGAAGGGTTTTTGAGAATAGAAGAGAGAATTTCCATTCCCTCCTCCAGGCTGTAATGGAGGAGGGAAGTAAGTAAGCAAGCCCAAAACTTGTCTCATAACAAGTACAGACCCATAGAAGCATTGTTAATGCTTCTATTAGTAGCTATGCCAGCAAAATAGCAAGAACAAAAAAATGAAGCTCTTTTGCTAGCTAGCATATAGCCTTATATGTATAGACATGCACAATATTTTATAGTTATATAAGCAATTATTATAAAATTACAGAAGTTCCCATGTGCATTTATTACACATAAATTTTTCCAGTGATAATAATTTTTCTGAAAATGTTTATAAGACTCTGAATTAGTAACAGATCCTATATTAGATCTGCTAGTCTATATCAAGTAGTCTGTACCAAAAACTAGAAATAAGTCACAGAAGATCAAGTTCTAAAGACCCTGGTACTAGTAATGACTTTTTCCCCCCCCTTAGGTCAAACAGCAAAACTGAAGTTAGTACTGGAGAAAAAAAAACCTGAAACAATGGAGGAACTAGAAGCTTTTACCAGGAAAGTTCTGAAAATAATGCCTCTTATTTTATTATGTTGGTCCATGATGTCAGAGGTGAATGTTGGTGGCATGGCAGTAGAGGCTGAACCTTCCCACCAATATTTCAATACATTTTGTTGCAGTGTTACAAATGGCAGCAGAAGAGCAGCCTGAAAAAGTGGCATCTAATAGGGAAGCATGTATGAAGTACAGGTGTGCCACTGAATTCCTCCCTGGATAAAAAATGGCACCCACAGACATTTATTGATACTTGCTGAATATTTACGGAGACTAAACAGCAGATGCAGGCACAGTAAGGTGATGGGTGGTACATTTCAGCAGTGGCAACGGTGACATGAAATAAAAGCGATGTTCTGCATGGCCATGCACATGCTTACAAGCACAGCATGCAGGCTCTTGCTCATCACTGGCAAAGATCCATAGCTAATGGCAGTGGCTATCTTGAAAAATACTGTTTTGTAGCTGAGAATTTGCTCTGTAAAAAGCAAAATAATAGTATTTGACATCTGTTGTAGTTTCCATGGAAATAAATAGGAGGCATTATTTTCAGAGNATCCTTAATATACACTGACTAAGAAGTTTGACTTTTGACTCTGACCAGTCCATTAGGAAAACAGTTCCTAACCTCACAGTCTGTTCTCTAAAAGCCTCTAATTTTTCAACTGTAAATAAAGTTATAAAACAAAGATGGCTTAAAAAAAAAAAATTAAANGATCTATTAAATGTCTGATGCCACAGGGCAGCATGGGTTATAGAAGGACAGAGGCAGAGTATATATAAAAAAAAGTCTGATCTGCCAATTCTGAAGGAAAGTAACAAATTCAAAATTGCAGTCTAAAAACCATGGGAGATAACTTTAATCTCTGCTTTTGATCCAGCTAAGACAACGGCTGTCCTTCTGAAATGAGTCATTTTCTTCTCAATGCTATCGGTGTAAGTGAGAGAAGAAAGCCCCTCCCCCCAACCTTTTTTTTTTTGTAACTCATTCAAGTACATATTTCTTGTTATAAAGACTCACGTGCAAACCTTAAGTCTCTAGAATGAAGCTGTCAACACACATTGCTTCTGGTTCGAATATACTGCCAACACTTTTTTTCAGGGGCAACCAAAAGTTCCCACTGTTACTCACTTTCTACCCCAAATCTATGTATTTGCATTTTTAGTTACCAGCAGCATGCCATTACCATCCAAACACATTAAAAGCATGTTCCCACTGCAACATGGCCAAAAACAACCAATTCAAGCACACACCAATTTGAAAATGACTTAAAATATTACTGAGATTTTTTTTTTCTTTTTACTACTAATACACGAGTTCAGTAAAGAATTTCTTTTTCTTCCTGGCTCTTTTGTACATCAGAAATTCAAATCTTGCAGAGGACAAAGATAGTAATCAGCGGAATTTTATTTTTTTTTGGTAAATTAAAATCCAAAGTTACGTATAGCTTTTTAAGAGACTCATCACCTGTCTGTCCCAGCTACTAGCAACTACAAATATTTTTAGAGACAACAAATAAAAGCTTCTTAGTCCTAAGAAATGGTACCACATTCATTTGCATTTCATTTTTCCAGTCCATGGACAACCTTCTTGGAAATTCCCTATACATACCCCCAGTAACTCCTTTCTACCAGTCATCTCAGAAAACATATTTGAGCACTACTTCCGCTAATCTACTTCTGGTTTTGCTGTCGTAGTGTTACTAAGTGCTTTTTGATTTATTTTGATTTATAGTTACAGTTAACTAGAACCTTTAAAAACAGTACTGGCCATTCTCAGGAAATGAAACATTACAGAATAACAGTAGCCCTGATAACTGAAGAAATTAGTAATAAATGGAGTTACCAGATATAAGGAATCCTGCAAACTCTTTAGTGTTTTGAAGAGATACAGCATACTGCTGTAATGAGCTGTAACTTTGCCACATTTTCAGTCGTTCCTAAAGTTATCCTTACCATCCATAGTAGTCTCCTAACTCCAGAACAAACATCAAGCCCTCTCTTCTTCTCCAGCCAGCCCTTCTACAGATCCCTGCCTCTACTGTCTGCACTGCTCTTCCAAGAAAAATACAGTGAGCTGGTGTTTCCCCATGCATTTCTAGTGTTTCACACTAAAGTGCTGAGGTTCTTCAAGAAGACAGAGTACATGTGTGCAGTTTCCTGCTTATACTGGCTCTGCCTTTGTCACTAATTCAGTTTTATTTTGCCTGCAAATTACCCTGTAGAACAGAACTTTACCATTATCAGCACAGTGACACTGACTTCATGTTATTATAATAGCACTTGCCATTTCAGACTACATCTTTATTTCAGATCTGTATGCTTCATTCACTAATTGCTTCCCTCTCCTACTCTGAAGTATTCCAACTTATAGCCTTATATCATTCTGTATGTAACCTTGAGATCTCATATTATTTAATTTAAAGCAACTAGGCAGTTTCCCCTCCCCTTGAGGCATAATGCAGATCACAGCTGAGGAGGATCTAAAGTAGTGCTACAGCTGCTTAGCTCTTTCCTTGCACTAAGTTCTGCATTCATTTCTGCTCTAGCCTGTATTTCTATTTTATAATGAAACATACAGCCTAGTTATTTATAGGCTTTCTAAGGATTAACTACACACTCATAAGAATAAACCCTCAAGAGGTTAACCTCATTCTCTTAAGCTTCACACACTACAATCCCAGAGATAGCCAGCAACCGCAGCCAAGAGAGGAAAAAATAATCCCGCATCTTGCTAATCCTTTAGCCAATCACCACATGCAACAGTAGAGGGGCCTCAAAGAGGCCTATAACTCAATCAGTCTCAGGAGTACTGTCAGTCCAGAAGGTATATTTTACAGAACCATTAGCATCCCACCTCAAAACTCAGAGACATCCCTAATGATATATTGAAACATTGCATCAAAAATACAATGCAAAAAAGTATTCCAGCTTTCTGCTTATGTTTCTTATTTCAGGTATTTGGATAATATTCTATTTTGAAATTGTTTTAGTCTGTTAATTTTGAAATACACAAATCTAACACCTTTACATTGTTTACATCTAAGGCAAACAGATCAATTATAACCATCTTTTACCCTTCCCAGCATGAACCTTTCTAGGCTATCATATCTGAGAAAGAAATCCCTTCAAGTTAAACCATGATCACCTAATTAAATCTTTCATATTATGACCTGGATTCTCCCTTAACCCCAAATATGGATACTTGTTGCAGCTACAGAAGTAGATNAAGTTATAAAACAAAGATGGCTTAAAAAAAAAAAATTAAAAACATTCCTACTAATTAAAAGACTTTGTTATCTTCTAGAATTCAAACAGGGCCCAGCAGCAGCAAGAACTGTTTTGCTCTAATTTAGGCACGCTGACTGGTAAACTCTTGAATAATCTGAAAAATATGGCCTTCTAAGAAGTAAAGGATGAATAAAGTTAAACACCAACAAAAATGCAGGTTTTTTTTCTAGTCAGGAGAAATTATTCAAGTGGACACCAGCTAGAGAATTTAAGCATTCTTTCTATTGTCAAAACTGACTATACACAACTATCTTCAGTAGTATAACCCCAGAGGGTACTCAATCTTCTTCTGTTACAGAATGCTGCAGCCTATTTGCATTCTGAAAGAAGCTTCGTGATCTTTCATGCTCATAATAGGTGTCTAAACCGTTAAATTAGTATTTCTTTTCTCATCTTGAAAGACATTGCATTTTAACAGCATGGCCCTTCCACTGTTCTTTACACTAAGTCAGGTCCCCAAACAATACTGACAGCTGCTATCAGACCAGGCCATGCTTACTTCCAGTGCAGCTGCCTTGTGTAGGAACAGACAAGCTTCTGATGTCTCCTCCCCTCCGGGGAGAGGGCTTGACACACTGCATGCTCAGTGAGGGAGAGCAAAGGTCCACTGAATTGTCAACCCAATTTTATGCTATTTGGATTTTCCAGGATGCACACAGCCCCTTTCTAACAAAATCAAGCATATGTCAAGAGCATGAAACTTACTGTGCAACACAAGATAATTACTGACCACATAAGCCTGTAAAAGATCATTGTGACACACATCTAATTTTAGAAAAATGCATATGCATATATAGACATGGTCAAAGAAATTATACTCAATGTGATCATTTCCTCGCTCAGTTTTAGACTGACATGGCGTAACCCAGAAGTCTTTCAGAAGACAAAGTGTTTACTCTGATGAATCTTAGCCTATTTAAAAGTGAAAAAGATGAGATTTCTATTACTCTCAATTGCATATGGTACGTGTAGATCTCTATTGCTTTAAAAATACTATTTTATGCAGACTTTAAAAGAGGTGAATGACATGATCAAGATGTAAGATTTGTTTGGCTACACAGTACTATCTTCAGTTCAGCAGAATTGTTTTAAAAATACTTTTAATGCATATTTTCATTTACTGCATATAATTTCTTTAAAAATAGCTCATTAAAAAGAGCTTTCAAATCAATTTTCGTTATAAAGAACTCGTTTCAAAAAAGATGCTAGGAAGTACAGTTCTCTAATCTTTGCTAATCAAATATCACAAATGCACATGTGCTGTATGAATACCTGATTTGATCTTCAAAATAAAGTAATTCACTACACAAGCAAAGAACAGAAAAGATTGTGACAAATACAGATGTAATTGTGTTTTTAGAATGTGATTAGCAAATCAACTAAGTAACAGTCAAATTTGATATGAAGGGGAAAAAACAGCTCAGATTTGAAAGGTAGGGGTATGTTTATGTAAAGCTAATCTGTCAAGTGTAATAAAGCAGCTTGAATAAAATTTAAGCTGAAAATCTACTGAAGCTCCCCATTTCAGGGAGGAAAAGCTATTAAGAGGAAATGAAGGTCACCCTCCCAGTTTATTTCACCTAATTGACTGCCAATAGCTTACCACAGACAAACCGACTGCAGATCTGCAATTGAGAAACTGATGAAAGGAGAGTTTTCAAGCTGAGGCTCATTCTTTTAATCCTCCCTTGCTCTTATTTTTTTTTTTCCATCTCCAGTTGGGATGTAATTTTAAGCACAGATGGATTAACTGGTTCCATTGTCTGCAGACGTCATTGGACTATGGCACCGTTAATCCATACAGCAGCATGTCTAATTATCATTACAAAGTGTCTGAGGGAACCATAAAGACCAGCAGGGCATCTTCTCACAAGCAATTAACATAAATTGATAAATGAGTAATTTGAATCTGCTCAAGGCGCTCACATATGAATAAAATCAGAAAGGACGGCTTCTCGTTTCAGCTACTTCTTTCACTTAGTCTGGAAGGGCAGAAAACATGAGAAATATTCTAGACTTAGTGGGGGGGAAATGAACTCATGCAGTGGAAGGAATGTATGGTTCAGAAAGTTCATTAACACAAAACAAATGACTTGTGATTGACAACCAGTCACAAGCAAGTAGCATTAACTTATTTCAGGACATTTAGAAGCGCAAACTTGGTGAAAGGTTATTAAAGCGCTCTGTCAATCAATTACTACTACTTCAAAAGCAAGTGAAGTTTCTTTTCAGTAGCTTGCTTATTTAAAATTTATGAAAGATTCACAAGGAGGCAAAGGAAAGAGGAATGAATAGTTGTACAGGCTTTAAGGACTAAAAGCATGAGGCAAAGGTAACTACCTCAATTGACATACAATACTTACAAATAAACAAGCAACTGTCCTAATCACTGCATTTCTTGCAGTAAAAGTTGTTCCACACAGCATTCTAAGCAAACTATTAACTTTATCCCTGTTAAAATCAGTGCAAGCAAAACAAACATACTTGAGCAACACAGAGCATCAAAACAGTGTTGTATGTCAAAACATTAGGCTAATTTTAAAAACAGTAAAGCAATAAGATATGAAAGCAAGTTATACACACTGTAGGAGGTAGACCTGGAAGGCCACGTACCCCGATGATGGCATTCAGTTCAGCCATGGTCACTTGTTTGGCACGTTCTACAGCTTGAGCCACTTGCTGCTGATGCTATTAAAAGAAGAAAGGGTATGAAGAGGAATTTGTGCACCAAATAAAACCAGGAACAAAAATATCTGAACAAGCAGTTTCTCTGAAGGAGTTCAAGCTATTTGAAAGATATACCTTATGCAGGTAAAGAGAACAGTACTCCATTTCTCTTCCTTTCCATCAAAAGCAAATGACAGCCCTGAAGGCAGACAATTTATCTCTCCCTCAGTACCACTTCAAAATTAATTTTCTGAAAAATGTATAATCAATTTCTAATAGAGCTGCCAGGACAATAATGTCAGCTTCATACTAGAAGTAATTTCAACATTTAAATACTGTGTCCACACAGCAAAACCTACAGAAATCTTAAATGGAAAAAGTAAATGTTTCACTGAATGCGAACATTAACTACAAATACTCTTTGTAAACTGTAGAGTTTGAAAAGGCATTCCCAAAATAACACCATTCAACGCACAGCAGCAGCTGACTACAATATGCTACAATCACAGTCATTCAGAACAGACGCAGGTCTGCAACCTTAAACAGCATTTTGCATTTGAGCTAAATACTCAGTTTTTACACTAAAATTTGATACAAACAGTGTAGACAGTGAGCATATTTATTTTCACTGGTTGCACATTCAACAACTGAATATCAAATAAGTAATCACCATGATTAGAAATGAAAGCATTCTGTATTGATTTTTTTTAATTATTAAAAAAAGACTACCCTTCTCCTCTGGGAATGAAAAAGGCTGAGCCATTGTCAGTAGTTTGAACTCAGATTCGGTAAACCAAATTAGCAGGGGGTTTGCGCACTTCAGCTATAACAGATGTTCCTTGCAATTGTGCATTGTGATAAAATTAACATCTTAAAACTAGCTAATTTGCAAACAGAAAAGCAACGTAATTGCACTTTAACAGCTGAACAGTTTTACTTACTTCCTGAGACAAAAATGGGATGACTTGTGCACAAATTGTATTCAATCTCTTGGCGATTTCTGTCTATGGAGGAAAAGTAAGCATTTTGATTAAAATTGTGTTTTCTGCTAGTTCCCACATACCAGCTACTGTATAGGATCATATTACGTTAACACTGTGGAGTAAATAACAAATATATTCATGTCTTCATACCACTGCAAATACAAACAGTTAATATTTAAGCCCAAATGAGGGCACAGATTTAGTTAGCTACTCTGGGACATCTGCAATGTCTAAAGCACCTAATCTGTATACACATTTAGGCACAAATCTGGTCCTTGTACACAGCTAATTAACAAGTAAAACATTTTTGAAAACCATTAAGTCCATGATAAAGCCTTTTAAAACTAAGATTTATTGTTACACAAATTATCATGCAGCCTAACATAGAGGTGACAGGCATGAAAGAAGAATGTTTCTTTCAGGATCAATTTTTTCTGCCAATTAGAAGGCAATCTTAGTTTTGTTGACAGAAAGAAAACAGCAGGAATACAAAATACCAAAAGAGAAGCAATGAAGAATGGATAAGAAAGACACAGGCTCTAAAACATCCTTACGAAGACAGAATTACAGAAAGAACATCAGGGGGAAAAGAATGTAGTCAGCAACAGTAAATTAGTGAAACCACGAGTAACAGGAAAACAGTAATTCCATGGAGGAACAATCCTGTGCTAATAGTAGCAGAGAATCACTACCTAGTTGCTATCACTAAGCCATGTACCGTTCTCCTAACTTTTCTGTTTTGTTTTAGGATGTAACTGTGGGAAATCACCACTGAGAATTGTCAGCAAAGTGACATGCCAAAACCTGAACAAAGTAACAAACTCAGGTAAGTCCGATGAAAATATGTCTAACTTATCTGTTGAGCCTTTGCTCCAAGCCATTCCATCACCCCAAATTTCTTACATAAGACACTGAGATGTGCTGATGCTTACAAATCAGACAACCAGTAATTAGAAAACACAAGCCCCACAGTGCTTCTGCACCTCAAGGGACATGTGATTTGGGGTCTAAATGCGACAGACAAGCTTTAACACCTTTTTTCCCCCATCAGGACAGACTTGTGAAACTTTCTCTCTCTGATGTCAGCTGAAGTATCCCACCCGACGGCATACCCGCATGCCTGGTGGATCTCTCCTTAACACTTCAGTGATAGTTTCTTTCCAGGCAAAGCAGCTATCTCATGCGTGAGCAATGAATAAAGAGCTGCTTTCCAGCAAATCTCTCTCCCCACAACAATGTTAGTAGAATTCTGTTCTCAACAGAAGTATCTTCCTTCTTACACAGTACCAAACAACAAGCAGTTTTCTTCCATTTCTATTTTGTTTGGTTCACAACCATAAACTATGAATCATTCTATTCATTGGTAGCATATAAGGGAGTTATCAGTATGACCAAACTATTGACAGATCTGTCAACTCTTAACTTAATGAAAAAAATATATGTATGATGATAGTGAGAATTTGTGTATTAAAAGGCATTTTTCCACATTCCTTGTATAAAGGATATAGATATTAAACTATGAAAAGACTGTAAGACAGCAGCCTTACTGTTTGAGATGAGGTGGTTAATTTCCAATAATCTTGCCTTAGATGAACAGAATTAGCTTTGTCTTCTGAAGCTATGATGAATTGTAGCAGGTCATAAAAGGGGAAATAAATAAAATAGGACAGAAGTAATTTCGTTTATCCTAAAAAGTTGTTTTAGCCTGTATGAAATATACAAGAGTCTCTCTCTTTCACAACTTTGAAAAGTATCCTTTGTAGCTGTGAAAAGTCTATTTCGAGTACAGTCTGTAAAACATGCAATTCATATACATTATTGGGTTTTCTCAGAAGGTCCCATGCATCTAAGCTTCACTGTGAGGGTGTAAACACAGAACTACATGCTAACACGAGGCATTTAACATCATTTACTAATTACCAGCCCCAAGTCACAACAATTAGAGTTCTAAAATTTCTATAATAATCCTATCAAAAATGGTCAACAAGCCTGGAAGAGGAAAAGAGATTTTCATCTGAATTACATACAAGACACAGAAAAGAAGAGCTACACTTGCCTCTGCTCTGCATTGTAGTATTCATCAGACAGTATGTATGTTGAAAAATTAAGTGCTGAACCCAGCAAGAGGTGCACCCTTTCCCCAATCAATGTGATGGTGTCAGTACTACAACTAACTAGCTTAATAGTGGCACCGAAATAAAGTATCCTTCTCAATCACTGAATGGCTTGGTTTGGTAGGAACCTCAGAGATCATCTAGCTTCAAGCCCCTGTCATGGGCAAGGTTGCCAACCACTAGATCAGACTGCCCAGAAACCTAACAAGACCAGCACTGAATGCTTGTGGGGACGACGCATCCACAGGGCACCTGTTCTAGTGCCTCACCACCATGTGAATTGAAGAATTTCTTCCTAATATCTTCTGAAGCAAGGTATCATCACATATAAACAGCATCTCCTTTTCATCCACAGTTGTGGGTAAACTTAAGCATACAAATCTTAAACAAGTGCTTGTTCAGAGATGTGCCTCCACTACTTCAAGAGACAAGTAATAGGCATTCACTCTGGAAGAAAACTAAAATTCACCATTCCACATCTCATAACCAAAATCAGCTTATTTTTAGAAGGCAGTCTGCATACTGGCACTCTTTCCCATACACAAATAAGGCATTTAAAATTATTTATCCACCAGCAAATCTCTAAAACTTCTGTTCATTTTTTTTTTTAAACCTCAAATAACTAGTAAAAGGTACTCTTACTTTGTAAAGTAAATGATAAATGTTTTAAAAATGTCTTTATTCTCTAATGAGAATATTAAATTAGATATTTCAGCACAATTCACTTAATCTTATCCATAAAGTATTGCAAGAGCTTTTTTTCAGCATTGAGGAAAAAAAGGCTTAATAAATTTGAATACAAATCAATCTGTTCAATATGAGCTTTCACTACTCAAGATGGAATCAGTTTTAATAGGTGTATTCACACACATTCCTTCCCTGAATGAGTCTAAGACAACTTGGTTGTTCAAGACAGAACATATATGTCATTAGTGACATTAAAGCAAGCTATCTTTTCCAAATTTAGAGCTTATATATACTTAGTACTTAAAAAGTACTTATCAGTTACTTCCAGAAGCTTCACAGTATAACATACCTGTTCTGTAATTGCTGATCATGAGTCATGTAGAACAGTCAAAAGAATGAGTGAACAAAATTCTGCAGAAAGTTGCTTGGACCATAGACAACTATGTCTAATTGCATATGTTCTTCAGCTCTTCGGTAAAGCAGACTGTAGAAGCCTGCATATCTCATGAAAGCCCTCCTAGCTCTACAGCAGCTCTTAGCAAAGTAACTGAAGAGCCCTTAATTGTTTGTGTTCTTAATGCAGAACCTCTTGAATACATTTATTTTTAATAGAGGGCTCAAGTGTGGGGCCTATCAAAGAATGACAAAACTACATCATTCATAGCTCTTGCTGTTGCAATGATTGTCTTTTGATTTATTTGCAAATGACAAGCTTGTCAGACCTCTGACTGAAGTGCCACCCTCCTTTCTGAAGTATCATTAAAAATTAAATTGAAGGAATTCAGCTCCATTTTCTAAAATTAGGTTGAGCCTTATTTTTGGCTTTACTCATCCAATTTTTTTGTCTTCATTACGCATAATTAAGGACTTAAATGTTTTGACCTAACACTGCCAAACTCAAGTGTTCATACTTAGATTTGTCTCTTGCTAAAATGAATTCTTAACATAATGACAAGGGACAAAGCAGCCAGGCTAGTTACTAAATATAATATTCACTTAAGTGTCAAAGTGTTTTCCTGTACAGTAGACTACTTCAGATCCTTTAATGTTTTGATACCCTATACATTACAAAGCACCAATTTCTTAAGCAAATACTGATTTTTCCGCTGCTGTGGAAAGAAGCAAGAACCTTATCTCTACCCAGATTTCTCACCACACTTAACACTCTTATGTATTTCATCACTAATAAAAGTCCTAAACTGTAAAAGTCAGCACCCACACTGAAAAAAAAAATGCAACTTCCACCTGAGGAAAATTAGTTTATCGCTTCAGAGTTTTCAACAACAGCTGTGGTTTTGCTATAGCAAATACAGTAATCTAAAGCAAAAATTAAATCTTAAAAGATATTACTATAACAATCAGCTGTCCGATAATTGCTGCTTTATGAGTTATGAGACTCCACAAAGCTGTCCAGGCCTACCATTCCCAAACAATGCCAAGCTAAGAGTCCACTGAAGCTTATTTTTTCTTGTATATTGCATTTTCTATAGCCAAAGGTTAGAACAGTATTTGAAAGTACTCCATCACCATTTCTTAAGATCAAGTATCTGCATTTTTATTACATTCTTACTTGAATTATTTCAAACCAATCACATTTGTCATTAAATTTGGAGGAAGACAGCTTAGGAGAAACGTTGAGAAAGCATCAGTAAAGGAAACTCTAGAAAAGCAACATATGAAACCCCAAAGTTACTACGATAATGAAAAAGCACATCCTACTCTTTTCAATAAAACCAACCTGCTTTTAATACACAGAGAATATACTGTCAAACCACATTCACAATAACTTTACAAGTTAATGCTGAAGTACTATGCCTCCATTTACACTTCCAACACGTAGGAAGCCAAGCACAACACTGAACTCCTTCTGGAAGGAGGAAATGGACTTCTTGACATTTATACCATATAACACAGTAATCCAGTACAGAGTAAAGGTCAATGTTGCATTTTAGGTCATTACGCAATGATTTGAGATGATCTGTGGTAGGGATGAGGAGAAAAATCGAAGGCTGTGAGAATGCTGCAACTGACTTAACCTCAGACCAATTTTCATCTCCATCTGTCTAACAGGTATGTGGATAAAAGCCCTCTTTATGGAACATGCTTGACCATTTTTAATCCCTGTTACAAACCAGAAATGAGCTGAAAACTATGTCTACAAAGTCCTTGGACAAGAAACTGCAAATGCACAATTTAGTCTTGAGCTGAAGTTTAGTACCCATTCTTTATTTTTGTGTTTCTGCAAGATAACCAGCGCACTTAAGTGTTGCAGCCTTTATTCTTAATGCGATTCAGACCTTCAGAGACAACAAAAAAATCACACCTATCCATACATCATATTAAAAAAAATAACAAACCAACATTTTGCAGAGCATAACTTTTAATTTTGCTACAGAAAGGCTTATGCAATTACAAAAACACATTGATAACAATTTGGGGATAGGGAGGATGTTGAAGGTATGATTAAATCTCAAAATTTAAATATTCAAAAGTCTCAAATGATTAAGGCTAGCATTCTATGAACTTTGCTGTTCATGTGTTACTGAATCCACATTAAGCACTGAGAAATTAATGCCCTTTTATTTAAAACTAATACACTACAATCTGTTTTGGCAACGGTTGTAAGAAGGAAGAAAAAAGGCAATATGCCATTTAGAAGTTTAGTCCCCCATAGTACATCAATGTCAAACAACAGCATGTCAAGCTAAGATTCAATTCAGGTAAGTGCCACTGCCAAATCTTCTTGTTCCCAGACGTCCTTTAAGATTATTTTATTGCTTAAAATTTAATTTGTTCCAACTCGCGTCGTCATGACAACGTTGGCTAACCCCACAAATCATTTGGGTAATTGGATATCTTATCTTTCTATTGCTCTCAAATCGAATGATTTTGCTAGAACTGCAGCAGCCAATCAAATTTACTGGTCTCCTGAGTAACACACTGGGAGAAGTAGCCACATTCATCTCCCCTTTACAGCAATATTAACCACCATGAGACAAACTGTGGAAGTTGGCCTTCAAACTATATTTTAAATTATAAATGCTGTCATTACTAACATTCACACCAATAGGAGGAGGGAAGGTTTATTCTCAACAGATAGTTGAAATTCAATCTGACAAGCAGCAATGGATAGCACTCATTTCAGCGACAAGAACAATCTCTGTATTTTGGGGATAAGCTGTCAGTTTAACATGACATATCATTAACAAATACAGTTTTTCTTCTGCCCCACGCTTGTACTACTCATTTTAATCGTGAGGTCAGCCACCCACGAAATGATGAAATTAAAACCCCAGAAGACTGGCATGAAAAATCTTTAGCTATGGGAAAAAAAAAAAAAAAGACCATATTGCAGGTGGGAGTGCAGAAAGGAAGAAGCAACAGAAATATAAACAGAACAAAAACTCAAAACGAAGAAGTTGCAGAATGACAGATGATTTCCAAGCATGCATTTATTACCTAAACTACATTTACCTGAAGCCTCTTCAGATGTTAGTTTATAGTTTCAGAAAGGTCTTGTTAATTTAAACATAAACTGAATCTGATGCATGAGTCAATAGCTACACTTACCAAACATCTACAATATGTTTGAAATTTGTTCAACTGTAAAATGACTGGATATGTTTCAGATGTCTAATTTAAATCCTTTCTATTATAATAGAGCCACTGTGCAGCTCCCACTGAACCACTGTAAACAACTGCCCATTCCATTTGCAGCTGTAAATTCTGTTCAACCTAAGTCAGCTGGTAACAACAAAGCTGTTGTCAGGATGTTCAAGTGACTCTTTCACACATCTTCACTATGTTAAGACTTTTCATAAACTTGGTTAAAAGGTACCATTATAACATTTCTCCTTTAATCCAACTTCAGTTCATCTTGCATTTATTCAAATCCTATTCCCACAGTTTTGTTTCCATGCCTAAGCTAACCTTCAATACTCAGAGCCATTTAAAATTCTGAAGCTAGATCAGAGCTATAATTTTCTTTCCAGTTGTTTCAGGGCACACACCATTCCCATTTACTTAAATTTCATGAGATGGCAGAGCAAGTCAGAGGCTGACTGATCCAAAAGAGAAAGTCTCACCACCTTCATTTCCAGAGGCACGTATTGATCACTTTATTCCAAAAGCACTCCTGGAGATGTTCAGACTCGTCCAACATCTCAGCTCACTAGTTGAGCAGAAAACATTTCTACAGGAAAAAGGAAAAGGACCAGCTTAGCAGATCAGCAAGTTAAGCAGGCTAACAAGAAGCACCCACCAAGTAACAGCAGTACAGGGAAGTACAGGAAGAACCTAACTGAGAGCACAGAAAAACAGTAAGCCAGGTAAGCTCCTCCCATCCCACACCTGCAGTTCACTGAAAGAAACACATACTTCATAATTATTGAACACGTTGTTACACGTTACTATTGTGGCATTAAGAACTTAACTAACACAAGAACAGTTGAGCAACACAGCACTACGGACAGAAGAGACAAAAAGAATAGAGAAAAAAATAGCCATAAAAATGGAATAGCTATAACTGCTACACCTGACAGAAAGTAACGCCATCCCCTTGGCTTTTCATTCGGTTTACGATATACACCAAAAATCCTTCCTATTTTGCTCTTAATCCCACAAGCTACAACCAAGTTTCTGCATACATCCTTACAGCACACCCCACAGTGCCACTTCATTGAGATGGCCATAGAATGTCAGAGATACTATGTAACTGTGGCAGCGCCTAGCAGCTAACTAGCTTCCAAAACTGAAGAGCAAAAGGAATCTCAAATCAAGCACTCGCACTTAAAAGTACCGCAGACGTTAACAAAACTCTATGTTGAGATTCAGTCCTTATCGATAATCACTTAAGACTACAACAGAATCTTCAGTATAACAATGAGTATGCAAGTTGACAAAATAAGCAGAACCACAAATCAGGACAAGGGATGGAAATAGGGAGGAAGAAAAAAAGAAATCAATACAATACACTAAGTTCACTAGGACTTCAGGAATAACTATCAAATTAAACTGAGTTTAATTAAACATGTCACATCCACTTGTGCATCTCATGTAACTTCACACTTTTACAGTATTTACTATATTCACAGCTGATATTCAAACATCTCAAGTCCCTGAAATAATTTAAGGCCTTAGAGGTGTGCTATAAATGCCACAGATGCTATCAGGTGATTCACTAATGAATAACAAATTAAGAGGACTGACAACTTCTTTGTTAGCCGTATTAGCTGCCACACAATTTGGAAGGAAAAATGGTAACTTTCACTATGCGGGGAAACAGATTTGAAAGTCCTCCAGCAAAATCTTGGAGATATGTCAAATTTCTTCCCTATTTTATTATGATTTGTTTATATCCTCCTGCTCACAGAGTACAGAAAGATGCCAGCTAGAATACATCTTGTAGACTAGAACTGATTCAAACTGACCAGATAAAAGGTAATTTGAAATTGACAATCATAACACAGTTTATAGTTATTGGTACAAGGCAGAATAAAGTTCCCTAGAATTCTGGAAATCAGACATCAACTGTTAAGTTCATATTTACAGGATCTGCTAGAAAAAAGAAAATGCATTATGGAAAGCTGATGGGTAATTATGAAACGGTATTCAGGATACGCATGAAAGTTAACACATCTGAGAACGGAGTAAGAATGGACAGGAAAAGAAGGGTAAGGATGAACTGTGCTAAGAATCTTAATCACAAGTTTCTAGCTGAGGCTGTGCAAACAAGGAGGCATCCAAGAAGTAAAAATTATGCCAGGTGAAGCAGTACAAATATATGCAGCATAAGCACCTAGGTATAGAATTATGTGCCACTAGTAAGTTATGCAAAAGCAAAGCTGGTGCTCATCCAGATGAAATACTAAGGAGAACAAAAAAAGGTGCAATCCATTTAGCAGAGGAAAGAGACAGTCAAAAGACAGCCACCAAGGCTGCCAGAAATTTATTTATTTATTTATTAACTTTTTCATACCCATCTTAACTATACGACAAAGTCTTAAACAACATAATTAACACAAATTACTAGCTACCTAAAGTCAACACTGCAGCTCAAATAGTAAAACAACTCACTTTACTTGAATGCTCTGATCAAGTTAACCATGGCAAGTGAACTGTGGTAAGAGCACACGAATGAAGCCTGGGCTAGTGAACTTGCAGAACCTTCAAGCATCAAGCAGAAAAGAAACTACATATAAAAGGGCAGTGCCTAACAGAGAGAAAACATTAAGCAATAAGGCAAAGACACCCTTGTTTCATTCAGCTGTTCAACTCAGAGACATCAAAATGCCTCTCAACTACCAATATCTATGCAAAGCAGGAAGACAAACTACAGTTTGTACAGACTAACAGTCAGTAGCATCTGAACCAAGTAAATTCCAATCTGGTCAAACCTCTATGGCTAGGTGATGCAGGTGCTCTACCTTCTTCACTAAGAATTTGACACTAGCAGTATAGCATTCTCAAGTGCAATGCAAACAACACAGATCTGCTAGAACTTTACAAGAACGTGCAAAACTGCTTGATGATTAAACCAAGTATCAAGAAGTTCTGCATGGATAACATTACTGGTATTTTTGAACATTTGCACTAATAAGCATAAAAATCTCCTTATCTGCCCTAATCCTTAATTTGCTGAGAGTTACATAGACAGAATATGCTAGAGAAGAGCTTCAGAACTCACTTTGCCGTGAAAGAAAAAAAAAAAAGCTAGGAAAAAAACAAAAAGGATTGAGTCAAAATGGCATAAAAGACCACAGGATATCCAGACAGGAGCAAAAAGGGTAAGGACATGGGAGGCCAGGAAAGCAATCAATCTCCCTGTCACAGTGGACCAGAAATTGAAGTTATTTACCAGCAGCACACTGCAAAAAGGCTGCCACCACAGTCAACAGTAACCTAAGCAAATCTTCTGTGCTACTCAGCACAGCAATTCCTCCCCTTGAGTACTGTACTTATTTGGGGCACTGTTCTTCATCTGGGCAAAACCACTTAAAGAATGAACATTAGGCTGCAGTAGTCCACAGAACACTTCTGGAAGGAAAAGGAACAATCGCCTTTTACTATCGATGGGGACAAAAATTCACAGGGAAAAAAATAAGGCTAACATTAAAAAAAAAAACACACGAAAAAGAAAAGGAAAAAATAAGGTCGTAACTGAAGAAGCACTTCAGCCACAGAAAAGCATTGTTACTCAGACAGTCTGTGAGTGGCTGCTGTTGCTAATCTTCAGCAGCAAACCAGACAAATACCCTGTCAGAAATGGCACTGCTAGAACTAATTCTGCCAGGACACAGGGAGGTGCCAAATCCTCCCTAGAACTGTCACCTGACAGTATCTATTTCAGTGTAAAGAAAAAGTTTAAAGGCTTCCCATAAGGTTCTGTTAAAAAAAAAAAAAAAAAGACTTTTTGCATTGCTTAGGTGGCAGTTTACGTTCCTTATTTGAGACAGCCATATGTCTGCAACGTAATGGCCGGCAACCTTATAAAGAAAGCAGAAATGTAGGATGACCTTACATCCAGACTCATATAAAGAAAAAGATAGTGGTAAGCATTTAAGTTAAAAAAAAAAAACAAAACACATTTTGTTGTAAATAGAAACTTATGTCAAAACCACAAAAGAATGATCTATCAGTTATTTTTCCCCAAGAAAATGTGGGTCTTCTTCCTCTCCCACCTCCCAAGTCTTAAATCAAACCTCTGCATTTAAGGAGGTTGTGATCATCATATGACAAAGCAAAGACCACAGCAACTCAGAGGTTTGGGCATATTTAAAAACAGTTTCATAAATAGAAAGATTGACACGGATCATAAAAACTACCTTCTTTCAGATGCTTTTGTTTTTCTTGATATGACAAAAGCATATTTTCTTAGAATACCTAATCAAGATGCAGTTAAACAGGCATACCGATTTTTCCTCCCTTCTCGAAAACTGAAAGCTACCTTTTTGTTTTTGCTTACTAATCCATAGAGAAACCTCTAAAATGACAAAAAATAGAGGTGGCAGCATTTTGTTCTCTAAGTCAATTTTATCCTCAGCCATCTACTAGATGTTCCAGCACAGAGAAAGAACAGTCCTTCCCTTCTAATTCAAAAATCCATACTACCATTGCCCTTGCAAACTGCTAAACAAGCAGTATCGGCAATTCACTTGTGTTCTGTAATATATTTACTGCAAATCCCAATGGCTTGCTTCCTAATGCAGTTTTCTATTGTGTCTGTTCTTGTCAATACACTGACTGGTCATCTTACAAGTAAGTTACTTTGACCAACTGTTTACAAAAACATCAAAAACCTTCAAGATTAAAAAAAAAAAAGACTAAAAGGAAAAAATATCAGTGCTGGGTGAGGGAAGATGGAGGCACCACCACCATCACTACACTAACAACAAAAGAACAGCACCAAACAAATCTGTTTTCTGTTACGTGATCACACAGCCCAAAAAGGCTATAGCTAGGTCTTCCTGTCACTTAAGTAGTACAACACATTTTCAGATAAGCAACCCTGATAGATAACCCACCCAACACCTCTCAAAGAACTTTAATTTCTAATTTAATTATCTGTGCTAATTTGTTCACACTTCTGAAGGACATGAAGAAAAGGTGAAAGCAACTCAGTCAATCCCCTTCTTAAATGCTATCCAATTTATCATTAGTCACAAAATACTATTATCAGTATAAGAACTTCAATGAAACCTACCAAACTGATTAATTTCTTGAACAGTTTCATCCACATACTAGAAGTATATTTGGTAATAGTAGGCTTGCTAACAACTAAGATAATCCTCACCAGAACTTTATGAAATAAAGCTATAATCCTTTTTCCATTCCACTTTTATATACATATAACCATAATATAAGTGAATGTTTCTAAGAGCATCCAATGCTGTTTCCATTTGTTCATGAAAAAAAAAAAAATCATGTTGCTGTAACAAATACAGAGGGGAAAAAAAAAGTAAAAGAAATGTCATCACTACATACCTTCTTCTACAATAAATGACTTCAGGAAATAACTCATTTCTAAAACCTAGCCAGATCTGAAGTACAGTTCAGACAGGCAGTGTTTTAGTAAACTCAAACCTACTCTTCATTTGCCTCTGGCACCATGCCTAAACAGATAAATAATTGTCAAAAAATAGGAAATGGGGCAAGGGAAATACATCAGCTCGCACAAAATAGGAAGGTCAGCAGTAGTATCTCAGGGGCCTTTACTGTAATCTGGTTTATAAGTATGTTCAGCAACACAGGCTGAAGAAGACAGCACACACTGAGTGTGAAAATTAGTTCCACAAGAGGATGCTAAGTAGAAAGAGACAGAACTGCAAAGCAGACTTACAAGCTGGCAGTTAAGAGAAGAGGGCAGTTAAGCAGTGCACATAAACTTAGACATACTAGAAGCAACAACCCCTAGCCTCAATATAAATTGATGGAGCCCTTATTGTTCGTAAGCAAGAACTCAAATGTGAGTAATATACATGAAGGATTAAAATTCTAACCTTGTGGAAAAGACAGCTACATATCAATTACGAGCATTTGCTGAGAACTAAGGGTCATCAAACAAAGAAAACATCTCAAATGAAGTATCTTTATCTCCAGCCCCTAAACTCATCCCCTCAAAAATTAACACAATTGCCTAACTCATCCTGCACCCACAACAGCTTCCTCCCCACACAATAAAACCAATGGGAAAAGCCCACTACAAAGAAGTTCTACATGAGAGGACAAGTAGAACATGCATCAGCATGACATGATCATGTGATGATGAGAAAGAAATTGTTAAGAATATAAAACCTACAGATCAAGAAAAATCAATTCTTCTCCTTTCTGTTCCTTGCCCATGTTTGGTAATAAAGACGACGACTAACTGGAGCAAAAAGCAAGTCACTGATGCCAGTGAGAGGAGTGATACAATGTATCATGAAGAACTAAGGCTTGGGTAGATTCAAGAATAGAATTATTAAGGGATCCAATTGCTGCAAGAGGATGATTACAGACAAGTCTATGCCAGACTCTTGTCAGCGGTACACTGCTGAAGAATAGGTATGCAACAGCCACTAGTCCGAAAGGTAAAATCCCAGCCAGTGAAGTAAAAAATCATCCTGTCAAGTTTGGGTCAAACAGTGATACTTGTTGCCCAGAGATGTGGTACAACTTGACTTCCAAAAAATATTCAAGAAGGATACTTCATAAAAGCTCAGGTTGAACCTCAGACTAACCTCTTTTTAAGCGCTTGAAAAGCCACAGGTTTGCAGTTGTTCTGTTATGGCACTAACACGCAAAAAAAAACCCAAAAAAGTACGCATTATCAGCTGCTGTTTTCCTCTAAAAGGAATCATGTAAGCAACTAGAGATGTTCAAAAAGTTAAAACCTGCATATGCCTAAGAAGTGTGATGCAAAAGATGATGACAGTGTTTAACACAGCTGTCATTACATATACTCAACTCATATTCAGTGGAATGCCAACGTTATTAGCTCTACTCAATGCCGTTATCATTTTTAAATTAGTAAGTACTGTGTAGTCCGATAAGTGAAAGTTAACATGAAATTGTTTTTAGATGCTTTCAGTGTATGCCAGTGGTGACCTACCAACAAACTCAGAAGATACTTCCATTTTGCAGAGATGAAATGCAATTTATCGCTTTGCTACAGAACTAAAATGCCAGAGTAGAGATGAAAGGCAATTCAAATACTAGCCTGTCTGTTTGGTTTGTATTACAAATAGCAGAAAGGCATTTACCTTTCACCCCAGTACTTGCTGTGAGAGAATAAGCTTTCCTTCGTCTTCCACACCCTGCTCCAAAAATACCAGATTTTTTTTCTTAAACTTGCTTGAGCCAATCCAGAAAGTGAAATAACAAATTTAGCAACTTAAGTTCTAGCAATACAAAGGAAGTTTGACAACACCACTGGTAGAAAGAGCTTCTCATTTCCCTGCACGATCCTGCAATGAACCTGAAATCTGGCAGACCCATTCAAAAATGCAAGATGATCTGGAAGTATTTAACATATGTAGTGTGTTTATACTGTGACATACTTTTCGATTAAGTTGTATGTTAAGTTGACATAATAGATGGTAGCTGACAATATGGTTATCTAAAAGCCACATGAAGACATATTTCACACAGTGCCCTGAATCTGTCAGATAACTCCTTACTGTCAGTCTCAAGCTTGAATGTGGTTTTAAAGTTGAGAAAGTCGAGCTCATTACTCAGGCTTTCCTCATTACTTAGGAACTCCAGTTGTAATTTAAATGGCTGTACTGGTGGTACAACTGTAAACATTTAGAAATGCAGTATTTGTAGAATAAATACAATTTTTGACAGAAAAATATGTCCCAATCTTATCATTTTCTCTTTTAAAATAAAAGCAGGCTCTGCATGTCTTACATAGCTGATCCAACTGTAAAATCCTCTTGAAAAACTCAAAGCACAACATCAAAACCTTTAGGATTCATGACGTTTTTCATTTCAGTAATTAAAATGCAAGTAGAAGAAAAAAAAAAAAAAATTATCTTTAAATCCCTTTCAACAGCACAGTCATCCTACTCAGGAGCTGTAGAGAGCTAACTAAGCTTCTTAATTCCCTTCTATTTAACCCACTCCTGAAGACTGATGTTCTAATGAGATATCAATAGAAGATTCAGTCCTTGAACAAAGAGCATTAGAAATGATTTCATAAAACATTCTGGACTATAACAAACATTTAATTCCTGCACAACTGGTTAGCATTATGCAGTTTAGGAGTTTGTATATTTCTCTACAAGATGCAAAGTAGTGAATGACAAGTCTGCTTCAAGACAGGTCACAAAGATCACAATAAGCCGCCCAAAGAGAAGGAAAACCAGCTGTCACCTTCAGGATTGCAGACACCCAAATACTGTAGTAGTTTATACAGTCTGTCAGTTAGTTCAACAGTGATGATTTCTTCTTTCTTTGGCTGCCTGCCACTGAACAAGAGCTAATCTTGCACCTGAACAATCTAGGCATTAAACACACAGGAAGTCTTATCTCTCAACTTATGACAGAAGATGACAGGGCAGCACCTCTTTATTTTCAGCATCTCTCCCTAACAGCCAAGGGCAGTAACCCTTTGATCACAGTGTGATTTTTAACACCCAGAAGACTCTATATCTTGGCACTAGCAGTTGACACATCTGCTTTACCAGCCACGAATGCCACAGTGGGAAAACCTTACTTGTGCGGTCTTCAGTTTCCTCCGTTAATTCAATTCATGACACACATGAAAATATCTGAATCAATCTTACCTATCCACAACAAATACTCAAACTTGTTTCTGTCTCAGAGACACTGTTAATCAGTAACTTTATATATCTTAAGATAATTATCTTTGAAAGCAGTACAGAAACCCAGACACAACATCCTCTTAAGAATTAACTTCTGAAATTCTTATAAAAACAGAAACAAACCAAGAGAACACATACCAGCCACAAGTATGTTAATGATTATTTCCTGATCTGTGTTCAGCCAGCAAGATGAAATACAACAGCAGTATCTGGGTTTAAGCATATTGTCACAAACCTAAACACTGCGAAGAGTCAAAGCTACAGCCGTGAAGAAAGCCTGCCTGGAGCCATTCATTGACAGAAATGCAACATATTCAGTGTGAAAACTCTGAGGTACAGCTGCTTTTGTTTGTTGAGTTTGCCTCAGTCAAACCTGTTTATTCAAGTCCTAACTCTGTTTTAGTCAAATTATAATCATGACAGATTAAAGAATTAAATGAAGAGTTTAGCAACTGATGCAACTTATAGCACAGGTCAACCTTATCACCAGCAGGCAGACTACAAACACTTCCTTTTACTGAAGTCACCTCGCCTTTCACAGTGATGTAGACCGCAAACTGCACAAGCTACCACCACTGCAGTACAATTTTTTATTTTCAAATCAACAGCCCAAGCACTCTGAAAGGCTTCACACAGGGTGAGTTCATCATCCACATAGAAGGTAGGCCTTAGGAACGTTAAAGCTTGTCCAGTGGAAAGTTTCCCCATCACTACATTTTTCAGTAACAAAGATGTTGTCAGAAATGACAATTTTTCGTGTCCCCTGATGATGCCTTGCTAGCATTTGGTTATAAGCCATAAAGTAGGAATAATTTCAGCCTGTCAGAAGTCTAGCTAATGCCCAGTTTCCCCCTAGAGAGAATTCCTGTCAAACGTAATGAGAGCTCCAAAGGCCTTCTCTACAACATAATGAGCACTTAGGCCATGCTGGTGATCAGCCAGCAAAAAGCATCAATTTGAGCCTGGCTACACCCTTGGGGCTAGACGTCAGCAGTTTTAATACGAATTATGATTACTATCTGACAAAAGCCTCCTCAGAACTTAGCAGTTGAAATTCAGAAGAAAGTCATCGGTGGCTTTTTTTTTTTCTTTGTTTTTGTCTCCTGCACTCTGAGACCACCTATGTACCAAATTCTAACAGTACTATGCATTCTCACTGCAGGCATCTAAATCTTTAATATGAAGGTGCTACTTTATCAGAATTGCTTAACACGTAAAAGCATAGTATCTAAGGCTCATAACCAAGGAAAACTACTTATCCCTTCAAATGCTTTTTCTTTTCTTAACTGCACACAGGGAGTAAGCGTGCTCTGTTTTACTCCACTAGGATCAATGCAGATATAATGCTCTGCCATAAATCTTAGAAGCTTTCCAAGTATCACCGCGTACCGGGTAGATAATTATAGTTGCCATATATACAGAGCATTAAACCTCTGCAATGCACAGATGTTAAGGTCAAAGTAGAAACCTTAGTTCTGAGGCTCTTTAATCTCAGGGGCTTAATTGATTTTACTTAAAGTTAATTCCTTGTACATTTACTGAAGTCACCTGACTTAGTCAAGATCTTATGAAGATAACACCCATTTTGCACCGAATCAACCCCCTGTGTGGACACTGGCTTCCTCACAAGTTATTTATTCTGAGCTTTACAACAGACTAAATATACAGAATCACAAAAATCAGGATAAAGAGGATAAGGAAGATAAAAAGTTATCTCAGTGAGAAAGTATCATTCTTCTAACACAGACTGGTCAAAAAACACACCGCAGCACAGAACCAAGTCAGCAACCACTCCTACTGTTCTATCTGCCTGTTCAGTGAATCACTTCAAAACAATTAGGTTGTCTAACATCCCTGCTTTTAGCAGCATTTTGGATTCAAACAAGTGTAACCCTAAAAAACATTGTGGAACGCTAGCTTAGCTTGGTAAACAAAGTTATCCTGAAACCACCATACCACCTCACCAAATACAATATTTTTAAGTGAAAACAAAATAAAAATCAAAGAGTTTAGAGTTACAAAAGAATTCTACTCTGCAGTTCACTTACTTAATGAAAGTCTTTGAATATACTGAAGATCCGAAGCCTGAACTAATCAATTTACTCGCTATGCCCTAACCGGTCATCCATGCTCTTTAATTTAATGAAACAAGAATTTTAGATGAAATAGCACATACACTTCAAGAAAGAGTTGTATTGTTGCACTTTGAAATGTGTCCAACTGTGCAACTTCATCTAATGATAATTTTTTTAAGAGGCCATCGATTTCTGAAAGACTTATTGTACCAGCATCTTGATGAAAAAGTGAATGTCAGCATATCTACAGAATACTTACACCCCACCATTAATGCTTTATTTGGCAGACAATGACTACTTAGTTGAGGGCCCTCTGGGCCGAGCAATCATTTAGCTTTTCTTCTCTTATGAGGTCTTTAGTGTCTTGTTCTACTTCAGCACTCTTTTTATTCACCATTATAGTAGCAGTAAGTGTGAATTTTATGGGAACTTGAAAATTCATAGTCATAACTTGAGCTTTCCAAGTCACTAACCTTTTCATACCTTTAAATGACAAGTATTGGAGCAACTATCACTACATATGCTACAAAGTCATCATCGAAGGTTCCCTCCTGCCAGCAACAAAACAGAACCACAGAGAGCACTGAATTATACTTTTAAAAACAGAGACAAGACCTTTCCTACCTCTGACATCACCTTTCAGGACCAACAGCAAGACAGTCATGTCACTAAGCCAAACCTACACTGCACTTGACAGCAGGTAGGCATAGGTCTGCTAATCGCAATTACAAATCAGTCTATTCAGACATGCAATGCAGTCATCCGAATACAAACATAGTAGCTACATTTAAACACAGACTGACCACAGCTTTTGCCACTTAGAAAAAAAAATGCCATACCTGTTTGTGCATTTCAATGTTTAATCCATATGACATTTCGTAATACTGCAAATAAAAGGAACACATATTACTTTTTAATACTGGCTTACGTTGTACTATATTTACTGAAATAAAGAAAAATAAGCAAACTTACCATCACATAGTGCCTCTGCATTTCTGTCTTCTCACTTGCCAGTTTCTCACATTCCAGTTTAAGGCTACAAAATAGATCAAACTTCAATGTAACTATTACATAATTTGTTTTGACATCCACTTACTTTATTTGTATTTTGACAAAAACGGCTAATTAAAAAACCTCATAACTCACATGCAAACAGAGAGATAAAGGCTTAATTCATACTTTAAACACAAGGGTTAAGCAGGAAATTCAGAAGGTATTTTGTGGTGCTGCCTGAGAGCTGCAGCTGCCTCCATCGCTTCACAGCCAGGCAAAGGACATGGCTGTTGGGCTGTGTGACCGGATCAGACACTCCCTGAAGTTCCTCTGAGCTGACAGAAGTATTTCTTCACATGTGACATTCAGAATCACAGTCAAACGACACCATTTGCAGTTAGAATTACATCTCGGGCATATCTGTACCTCCTAACCTCAAGGCGCCTCCAACTTGGGTTACCTTGCCTGCAGCTGGACAGCAGTAACTCTGACCGCCATTTGCTAGCAGGCTTGTTTTCAGAAAATAAAAAACTGTCTGATCACAAACAGCAGCATCGCTGTAATTATTTCGACTACGGGCAAAAGCAGCAACATTCTCTTTGTTTTGTTTTGTTTTTNCTGCAACCTCGCGCCCGGAGAGTCCCCGGCGCGGCCCCATCGCCGCTCACCTGTGGTACTGAGCCTGGAGGAACTGGAACTCCTCCTTGATGNCAGAAAGCGTCCCACGGAACAATGCTGTGGAAGGCAGCCTTTTTCACTTACAGCTGCAATACCGAACACACACAGTTTAGATTGCATTTCTAAGTAACCAGCGGCTCAGACAGGTCAAAAATCTCGAGTGAGCATCAAACCGCGGTGGGAAAAGGAAANGCGATTCCGGAATGGTGAATTTGAAGGGCTGCCCCGCAGCCTGGTGCGGCGCCTGGGGCGGACGGACCGGGAGAGAGGGAGGGAGAGAGAGAGGGAAAGNGTGGGAAAAGGAAACCCCAATCACAGCCCGTTGACTTCCAGCATCGAAAGTAACAGTTTTTCCTTCCCGTCCTGACCGTTCACATCCACAGGGGCGCAGAACAGAGAGACAAACGCCTCTTAGTGCAAAACACTCTCCGCACACAGGAATCCATTCCCTACGGGGCTCTCAGCACCTCACGGCTTCAGCAAACTGTCGGTAACGCTATGCTACAAAGTTGCTGTCCTACCGGCCCTTTCGGCACCGCACCTCGGCGTCGCAAGCGCCAACACCGCATGCAACAGAAGAGGGCTCTACCTCCTCCACCCTCCGTGCCACGCCGCTCTCCTCCCGCAACACCCGCCGCCCCCAGCCGCCCTCCCGCCCG
>VXAB01001059.1:78499-96804 GCA_013399175.1 Odontophorus gujanensis
AGGGCGGCCCCGCGGCCTGGTGCGGCGCCGGGGGCGGACGGACCGGGAGAGAGGGAGGGAGAGAGAGAGGGAAAGAGAGAAAGAGAGGCACGGTCAGAGCGCGCGGACGGGGCGGGACGCTGCAAGGGTCCGTCCCGCCGCCCGCCCTGTCCCTGCCGCGGCCCCGACCCCAGCCCTTTCCTCCCGTCGACTCCCGCAGTGGGGCGGCCCGGCTCCTCCCCGCCGCTCCCCGCGCCTCGGGGCGGAAAGCGCCCGCCGCACACAGGGCCGGTCCCGCCCGGCGCCGTTACTCACGGGGTGCCGGCTCTGCGGGAACATGGCTCCGTACGCGCCTCACACCGCCCCGCGGCGCTCAGTGCTCCCGCCGCGGGAGCATCCTCCGGCCGCGGCCGCTCTGTCGCTGTGGCTCCGTGGGACGGGACAGGGTCCGCGAGTCGTGAGGGCGAGCAGCTGCCTAGCGGGCTCCCGGTGGGGCCGTCACAGCGAGCGGAGCGGGCGGGAAGCCTCCGGGGGCGGCCGCGCTGCTCCCGACCGACAGCGGCGCATGGGGCGGCCGGAGCGGGGCTCCGCGAGGGGCGGGCGGGGGGCGGCCCCGCGACGGCGGAGACGGTACAACAAAGGGCGGGGAAGGCCCGCTCCGCGCGGGGTCAGACGGGCGACGGCCTCCGGCCCCGGACGGCCCCGCGCCTCAGCAGCACGCGGAGCATCGCGGTCTCCTCCCCATCGTCGTTATCCTCCTCGCCGTCGCTCTCTTTGTCCCGGCGCTGCCCCGCCGAGGTGAATGAAGTTCCTCCCGACCGAGGAGCGCGGCCCTTCCCCGCGTAGGGACGCGGAGCGCGGCAGCCCCGCGGGATGCGCTCGGCGGGACGGGAGCGGCCAGGCCGGGCAGGATGCGCCGTGCTCGCCGCCCGGTTGCATTAACACGCGGTTTCACACTCCTCCGGCTAACCAGCCGCTCGGCCCCGCCCACAGCGCTCAGTGCGGGGGGAGAGATGGCGGTAGCAGCCAGTCGCCGGCCTCCGCGCCAACGTGGGTGCGTGACGCGACGGGCGCAGCGGGCCAATGGGACGAGCGTTGCTCCACCCGCCTCTCAGCCTTTCGCTGGGAAGCGTTTCTGGCGGAGCGGCGGCAGCCCTCCGTACCGGCCAATGGGAGGGCGCGGAGTGCAGGGAGGAGGGTAAGGTCGGTTGGAAGGGGAGCGGGGAGGCTGAGCTGTCAGTCAAAGTAACGTGGGGCAGCCGGGCGGGCGGGGCGGCGGGGTTGCTTCTCGCCCAGCTCGCGGCGCCTGCGCGTATGGGGTCGCTGGGGTTGTGGCGGTGCGAAGGAGAGGGGGTGCGGAGCGATGCTACGCGAGGGCGCCTCGGAGTGGGGTGTGGGGTGTGCCGTTGTCTCCTCGGGTGCTTCTCACAGGCACTTAGAGCTGTGTAAGAAGCCCAAAGTTTGGAGTTTGTTAGGAAACCTGGCGCGAGGCGGTAGCAGGGTAGAAGCCACGCGCAGTTGTGTGTCAAAATGGCCTCAGGATAAAGACATGGAAGCCTGCGCGCACCCTGAGGCTGCCGGGCTCTGGGGGCAGGGCTCCGCATCACCGCGCACCTGTCCGTGTCCGGGCGGCCCTGCGGGCGCCTGCGTGTATCTGTATGTTTAGACAGTGTTGCGTGAGCATTCACATTTGTGAATACATAAATAAGTACAGATACGTTAGGACTGTTCTTCACTGTTTTTGAAGTGAGAGTGGAAATGTCTTTGCTGCGAGGTGGTGTTTCCCAAGGTGGGGATGTAAACCTGCCTGGCACTCCATTTGCATAGCTGAAGCTCCTTCTCATGAGTTCTCGTCCCAGCTCTTCCCCTGTTGCCTTGGACAAGCCAGTTCACCACTCTGCTCATGGCATTGGAAAGCTTAATGAATTAATGCTTATAAAGTACTCAGATCCTTAGATGAAAGCTACCATAAATATGCAGGCCATTATTATATACTTTGTGTGTATACCTAGCAGCTATGGAGTCTAATAATGTAGCACTTACCTAACTTTGGTTGTACTGTGCTAAACCTGCTGGCACAAGTTGTTAATGAGAGATTAGTAGATACAACATTAAAACAACGCTTGCTTTGGAACATAAACAGAAAGGATTTTTTTTTAATAATTGCTCACCTACATGAAAGTTGAAATGCCTTGCAGTCTTTATTTGTCATCATTAAAATGTCCAAGGCATGTTATAACAGAAGAAGAAAAGCTCTCTTTTCCCTGGTTTATTTTAACAAGTGTTTTTTACCCCCTTCGATCCTAGAATCAGTCACTTAAGAGCATTTTGAATCTTCTCAATCAAGACAGAAAAGTTGCAAAAATACCAATGATATCAAACACAGTTTTCTTTTTTTCCAAGCATGGGTAACTGACGTTACATAGCGTCGACAGTAATCAACACTATCTGATAATTAACTAATTTCTACTTTGGCATCATTAGCTGATGGAAGTACAAAAAAAAAATCTTGTTTGTTAGATAGGTATAAATCTGGATTATTCCCAGAAAACTTAACATCCTTGCTTACAGCAACAGACAATACTTTTGCTAGTGAAAGATAGGCCAAAATTTGGCCAAGCATGTTATAAAGAGCTGTGTTTGACTCAAGGTGATATTTTATGCCAGCTTGTTATGCCACAGTACTGTAATTACCCTACACAGTATTCAAACTGAATTAGGATCAATTGTTCTTAAATCATTATGTTGGTTTTTTTTTTTTTTTTAAGTGCAGTAGAAGATTGCCCCCTCCCAACCCTTGTGATTAACCATCAGTTCTGCTGTGCTCTTTGAACCAGTTTTTTTTTGGTTTTTTTTTTTTTCCACTGTGAGAATTTTAATGTCGTGTTCTTACCTTCTGTATCAGAAGGCCTGATCCGTCATTGACTGTATACTCAAAATTCCCACCAAAAGCAGTTGGAGATGTGAGTGAAAAAGAGTAGTATCAGATTGTTATGGTTTTGTGATTTTTGTTATATTAAATCTAAAATCTAGTTTGAGTATACTGAAAGGGGTTGAGATGTAGCATCTGCTCCTGCGGGAAATGACTTATTGTCTGACTTTGGATTTATCATAGTGTTTATTTTTTTCTTCACTGTTAACTGTACTATTTACAAGCAACATTTTTTTAAATTCCCCCAAACTGACACACATAATAAAAATGTTGATGGTCTTAATCATCAAGAGTCTGTAGCAGAGGGGTGGGGAACAAGTTAGTAAATTTGTGATTTTTCTCATTGTTTTACCTATATAGTCAGAGCACATCAGTGTAGGAAAAATTACAAAATTCAATAGATTTTATGCTTGTAAGTTTGATATTGAGAGATCATCGGACTTTCAACCAAAAGAGAACCAGAGAATGCCTTTTAAAATGGCTTATATATGCATGGGGGGAGGAGGGCTGTTCTATTTTTGCCCTTTTCAGTGTCAGAACAGCACAAGTGGAATAAAATAGCATCTGTGTCACACAGTGTACAGGACAGAGTAATGAGCAACCTGTGCAGCTGGAAGAATAATAATTATTATGAGGGCATGCAAAACAATATCACTTTTAAAATATTTCTTTATTTATGAAGTGCAAATGATATGAGCAGAGTAAAGCAATTGCATTTCTAATTATTCACTATCTTTTGGCTAATAGCCATTGCATACTCTCTTTGTAATTTGATTTCTTTTTAATTAGTAGTTTTCCTTGTAGGCAAGAATGTTCTAAAAGTTGCGGAAGGTCATTTTACCATTGTGTCTGTATTCCCTCCCTCCTCCCATTCTTTCACCCTTAAAAATTCCCTGAGTTGAACTTAAAAAAATAAGTCAGTAGCAGATCGTGCAGCAGTAAAACCTCAAATAAAATCCAATCCAAAGAATCCCTTGTGGTTTCACACAATATGGTAAAATTAGAGATTGCAGGAAACCAACAAAATTAAACTGGGAACATTTGAAGAGAAATGACCAGGCTTTATGAAAATGACACATTGACTGGCCAGTGTGTTTTTGTATTGACAATTTCTTTGTTGAGGCATAGATCAAAGAAACCTGCATATGTTTTCATTTTGTTCTAAGTCTAACTAGAAAATTACATCCAGATGTTTAATAGGCATTCTGTTGGTTTTTCTGCATTGATTAGATATGTTGGTACTGTTTGCTTACAAGTGTAGCCGGATCATTAGCTAATGCAAAGAAATGTTTGCAGCGAATTGCTAATTAGGTCTTTTGGAAACTCTCCATACTCAGGAACAATTTGTACGTTGGCCAGAAAAACTTGCAGTACTTGAGAAGTCGCCTTCCCTTCTGTGTCTGGGAAAAAACAGTCGGTCGCTTTCCCTAATCTTCCTTTGCCTACAGGGATTGCAGCTTGATCCCAATGGGTTGAAGTGCAAATAAATTAGAAAGAGACCACACATGCGCGTGCATGCACACACACACCAATCTGTTCTTTCAGTCAAAATTCAGTTGCACAGTCTTAGAAAAAGCTAACAAAAATGGAGTGTTTAAAGCTAGAATGTGATAAATTTTCAACCTTCATGTTATCAAATACACAGCGTTTTTGAGCATACTTTAGAGACAGATGGGGAAGCCCTCTATGATAAATGAGTGTACTTGAATTCATTACTGTAGCACTTATAATTAAAGTAGCTCTTTCACAACTTTGCTGCTTCTGCACCTTGCTTCCAGACGAAGCACAGAGGAGGTGCGCGCTGATGGATGGATGGTGGGGAATAGGGGCGTGGAGACACTTTCATCTCCCATGCTTTGTTAAGTCTGAAAACAGGCCAGATCTACTACCTTTTTACAATATCCTCCAAGACATTGCTTTAGACTTCATGGCTCTGGCCCGATAACCTTGGTGTCATGTCACCTTCTGAAAGCTCCAGGGCTGTGCAGCCTCTCCAGTGTGTGTGCTGGGGGAGGGGGAGTGGAGGGCAGTGTGGTTCCCCATCCTATCGTCACATGGAAATCACCACTTTGAGGTCAGTGAAAATGCTGCATGAGAAAGGATATCTCTGTGTTAGATTTGGACTTTGTTCCATGCATGTTGGTTGTGGGTGACACATGTGTAAAACGTGTGTACTTAATAACAAGGCTTTCCAAGCATAAGAGACTGAGTTTTAATGTCTTTTTTGAGAGTTACCTGGAAAGAAATGGCGTTAATGCAGTTAACCATTTCACTTCAGTGGAGAAGACATAAATGATATAACTGCAGTGAACAGTACACACTTTATCTTTGACTTGCAAAATCCTAAAACTTTTTCATTCCAGACATTATGGTACCCTAAATGGTGTCTTCTGATACTGATGATAGGCTGTTTGTTTTTTGCGTTTTTTTTTTCCAAGGATGTCAACATTTTAGAAGTAGTCTACAGAGCACCAAACACACAAATAAATACCATTGAGACAGTCTTGTGTCAGTGTTGCTTCTACAACATCTATTCCAATGAACACAGGAAGTTTCATCTCAGAAGGAAAGGATTATTTGAGAGAGGGAGGAATGTCACCAGGTATTCTTGGTTTCAGGGTGAGAATAATTAACTGCTGGGGTTACTCAGGCATGCTGCAGGAGCCTGGCCATTATCCTAATGTCTGTTCTCCATACAAGTACAAAAGAAATCTCCTTGAGGAGTTAAGTACAGATGTGATGCAGAAATACTCTGTGCAAAATCATGACTCTGTTAGTCAACAGGAATTTTATTCAACTGGAAGTTGACTTTGCAGCTGTTCCTCTAGTACTTCTGCCTCAATCCTTCAGAATTTGAGTTCTCGTCTACACTGAGGCTATAAGCCCCATATAAGCTGCTCTCATACCAGCTTTCTGCTCCAGACCTCAGATTTCAGTCTGGTGGAGTCTAGATGAGAGCAGATTGTGCTATCCTGCTGTCTCTTCATAATGCTGATGCTGTAATGCACTGGCATACCAGTGCCATGACATCTGCAGAGATGCTCTTCCAGCACTGGTGGCACGCAGGCACGTGGTCCATTCCCAACTTTCCCCATGTTGTCAAAGTTCTGGACTCCCATGTTTTTGTGGTAATTAATTTACCAATGTGTCATTTGGGATCCATTGTGAAGCCGAGAGATTTGAGATGCTGCTGGACAGGGACAGTTGAGGTAGAAGATCTGGGAAGAGGAGCAATATGCAGAGGAAGTATTTCAGCACTAACTTGATGCATCTTAACAAAACTGAACTTTCCTTTGGGGGTAAAATGAAGCCAAACCAAAACAAACAAACAAACAAACAAACAAAGAACCAGCAACAATAAAACAGAACAAAAAACACCCACAACACTTGAACTTCAGGCCAGACTGTAGTTACTGCTACTCACAGCATAAACAAAAAATAAAAGCGTGTCTTTCCTCCAGCACTGTCTTCTACTTCTCTGCTTCTCCTCATGCTCTAAACTTGCTGCTCTTCCACTTCACTTTCAGTGCAGGTGTCTCAGATTTTGTCTCAGGCAGCTAATAAGTAACCACAACCATGATCATTAATGGAGCATATCCATTACCGAAAAACTGAAATCATAAATTCTGTAGTTTGACATACACTTAGAGCTATCTTTAATATGGCTCCAGTGAATGCTCAGATGAAATGCCCACCAAAAAATAATTGTCTTGCAACTACTGATATTAACTGATACACTTGTAATGCTTGTAATTAGTGGCATTACAGGTGTAAAAATGGTATAAAGAAAAGGAAAAATTGATACAACCCTTGCAATTTGATTTATATATTGAAGTCCTTAACCAGTCAGTAAGCGCTGTACCCAAGCAAACCACGATATGATTACACAGACAGCAGAGTAACCACACACCAGTAATCCAAACACCTCCTCATTTACCATTTAGAAAATAAGATGAAGAGTCAAGATTAATACTCATTGTTGAGGAAAGAGCTAGAGACTTTTAAATAACTTACTGTTTGAAAACACAGGCCTTGTGATTAAACTGTAGATAGTCTGTAGCCTGCTGAATTGCTTGGGTGAGGAGGGGAGAACTGTGGGGGCTATGTGCTGCTCTGGCTTTGCTACCTAATGTGCTTGTGCATATTCAGATGCTCTGGCTACTGTGTAGGTTCAGAAACACCCTTGCAGAACTAAATCTTTGATGTTACATGACTCCTAAGCATAGTCCAGGAGAATGCCTGTGCCCTGAAACTGGCACTGGGTTGTACTTTGAAAATGAATTGAATCATGCAAGTGAAATCATTACATTTTCATTCAATTTGAGATAAAACAGTTTGCAAAATTCATCAGTGCAAACCATGAAAGGCATGGAGTAAGCAGTAAAAACATGCAGATGTGCAGATGCACCTTTTTGTGTAATTATCTATTAAGTATTCTTATATTGCCTACATGGACAGATAGCTGTTAAGTGTCAATATTTTGCTTTTAAATTAAGGTATTTCAAAATGAGAGAGAGATGATTAGTCCTCTGAAGGTGGTTCAAGCTGAGAGCACTTATACTAGGGCTCTTTACATCTGCAACTGTGATGTCCTTGACAGGCAAGAACTGTATTTGGGCTCTTATAGAAGCTCCTGGCTGCACAGACCATTATTAATGAGATCCTACAAAGCTGGTCACCTTTTTCTGAAAGGAAAAAACAAAAAAGAAAAAATTGTTGCTTCTTAACATACTGACAAAATGCCCTTTTTTTTCTATTTTTCTTTTGTTTTTAGCTTAAAAAAGTGAAGGAATGTTTGTGTAACAAAACAAAGAAACAGGTATCAAGTTTAGATATTTTGTACATCTACTCTGAAGGGGAAATGTTGCTGTCATGCAGAACAAATCAGAAAATACCATTTAATTTTCAAGTGGAAAGTATTACATACAGTGAGGGTAGTTATCTCCATTCAACTCCCTTAAAAATATCGTGGTATTTGAATCATTTAATTAATCTGTAAAGCTTCAATTTTTTTATTTATTTATTTACATTCCTTCTTTATGAGCTTAATTCTTCCTGTGTTTCTTATAAAATGTTATACATCTGTATGTAGACAGATGCCTGGAAGTCTATCACAGTTTGCCATTTAAGTGACTAGATTTTTGTCTATTTTTTTTTTAAATCGTGTACTCTAATTCAGCTAGAGGATTGCACAGATTCTTTTCATATAATGGAAATTCCACTTAAAAAGCAAATTAGTGTGGGGAAAAAAACAAGTAATCACAGTTTGCTGTTCAACTTAAGGTCTGTCATAGGCTGATATAAGACCTATGGTGAAAGAAAAGGCCATCTTCTAAAACAGTTTTCTCTAAGTGTTTCACACAGAGCTCCTGCTGAACTGGCCAGATGGTGCAGACAAGGTCACACATGTTTTAAAATAATTTTTGAATATTGGTTGGTTGTCTGCCTGCTAGCCAGCGAAACCACAAGACAAATTCTGAATCCTCAACTGAACAAAACTCCTACAAGCAAATTGATCAACAAAGACTGGCACATTTTGCCCCTGTGTCTGAAAACAATAGGAATGGGAACTACATTTCCCAACATACTTCTGTTCCAAACCATAAGACACCTCACAGAAGGCCACACAAGGGGAGCAGTTCATACAAGCAAGAGGGGGTGCAGCACAGGGACAGATGTCTTCCAGAGATTTGCTTTGAATGCAGGCTGCCATATGCAGCACAGCTATAACACCTGTCTCCCCGTCCCTGACCCACGCATCACCCTCCATTATTTAATATCACAAACCAGGCTGATCTCTGGCTCATATAGTATGAGAAGTGCTATCAAAGCATGACATGCAAAAAATGTTAAGTGTGGACATTCTAACTGTAGGTATGACACTCTACATATTTGATAGGTCTCACTGACTCATCTGGGGTGAGATTTCTTCCCAGATGCCTGACACTACTAGTAGAATAATCTGAGCATCTTAAGGAATACTGTGAGTTTTTCTGCTTGGGATATGTATTGTGAACATTCTCGGCTCCTCACTTCAACAAAATGGAGAACTACTGGAAAGATCTAAATGGAAGGTTGCAAAAATGATTAGGTGCCTGGTGCATTTTTCTTATGAGGAAAGGCTGAGAGACTTGGGATTGTTAAGCATGGAGAAGAGAAGACTGAGAAGGGATCTTAACAGTGCTTATAAATATCTAGAGGGCGGGAGCCAGGTGGATGGCATCAGACTCCTTACAGCTGTACCCAGTGACTGAATGAGGAATGGGCACAAGCTGGAATACAGGAAGTTCCATAGGAATCCACTTTGAGGGTGTCAGAGCACTGGAACAGGCTGACCAGAGAGGTTGTGGAGACCTGTTCTCTGGAAGCTGTCCTGTAGGAAACCTGCTTTAGCAGGGGAGTTGGACAAGATGATCTTCAGAAGTCTTTTCCAACCCCAATGACTATGATTCTGTGAGAAGAAAAAGTAACCACTCAGAAACAGCAATCTTAACCAAACTGTCAAGCATAAATTTCTTCTCAAGCAAACTGTGCAACTGCAGAATTGTTGCTGGCTATAGACTGCTGACTTTTGAAGTCAGGAATATTTGCTCTACCTATCCAATCTTTCTTATTGTAAAATATTTTATAATTTTGCTGCCTGGTAAATACATCTGGGACTTGTCACTTACTTGCATAGAGAAGTGCTATGATATAGTTTATGTAGAATACAGTATCAGAAAATACCTCATCACTGTCTGTTTGACTTCCCCCCACAAAATAAATAAATAAATAAATAAATGAATAAAGACATTTTTCTATCACTTAGGCTTAGATTTATTTTATTCTTATTGTTATTTTTAATGTGATGGAATTTTTAACTTCCAGTGGATATATACTATCAGAATTAGCTTATTTTTCTGGCAGTGTGTAAGTGCATTATTACATCATGGAAAGAAGTTGAAACTCTGAAGTAAATCTCCAGTAATAGCAAAGGAAAAATTTATCTGAATGGCAAGTATTTGAAAAGCATGAGGCAATGAGGAATTAAGCGTAATTTATCTTTAAGTGATACTTCAGGTATTTGCTTTTCGGAATTATTATTTTGTATTTTGCATTTTTATATGTATCTAAAGAACATCATAAGGCCACAACAATTCATAGGCTTCAATGAATCTGAAGCTATGGGAAGAGGGGATCTAACTCAGTGAGTAAAATGTCAAGTTCATATGGTGATTAGCTGAAAGTCAAGACAAAGCGACCTCACATTTTTTCCCATCCCTCTTCAAAGTACTATTCAAAAGGAATATAGGATGTTTAAAATGTTGTCATCAGATTCCGGGGAATTAAGTTGTCTTCTGGTTTCACCATTTTATACTTTCTGTTCTTCAGTATAAATGACAAACTGCAAGTGGCACCTGAGAAAGTGTTAAAACATGTGGGAGGTATGGGAGTGATGTAGATAAATGCAAGCAGCCTGCCTGAAGGAGTACCACCTTCATTAGATCATCTGTTTTGAAATGCATCTATCTATCCATGTCAGTGCTTGTAGAATGTATTTAAATGAAATTGTAAATATATGTTGATAGCCTAAGAGTAGTGGGGGGAAAAAAAAAAAAAACAAAAAAAAACCTCCCTTCAGATAATTTTTGTAATTAGAAGTCTAAAAACTTAGGGGGAAAAGAACTTTAAAATGTAGTTTCAACATAGATAAATGTTAGATATCACAAAGGATCTTAACCATTTCTTATATGACATAAAATTTTGAAATATTCTTGTGTAGCCACACTTGTTTCTCTTTTACACAAAATTTATAAAAATATGACAAGTTGCATTGCTCCTTTTTCACCAAAGGATTTAATCATAACATGCAAATTAAGATGTAAAAGAGCTACCAGACTGATTCTAAAGTGTTCTCTAGACTATTTTCTTTTATTGCCATGCTTTCCTTTCTAGCCAATCTATCCTTCTCCGGAGCAACACACTACAGTCCAATTCCTATTATAGTGTAATATTCAAGTTTTTAAACATGAATATGTGGTGCTCATCTTTGTTTTTCCTTCCATATGTAGACATAAGCACACACAAAAATACTCATGCTCATATCTGTATTCACATAAATTAATGCAACGCTGATCAAAACATAATTATTGCAGAGATGGAAAGCCACTGAGATTTGTGATCAAAGTGCAGAATAGAAAAAATTATGAAGATTATCTAATCACTAAATCCTTTAATTTATTAGATGAAGTCTGATGTGGTGTTTGACATTTATAGATAGGAAACAAAGAAGCTGTGAACTTATATTCATCTTTGAGCATGGTTAAACGGGAATATGAGAAAAATGTACTTACAGTCTATGTAAAAGGGGAAGACCACAGAGCTGGCTTACGTACAGCTGGCACTGGAATTGTTTGGCATGAGCAAGGTGACTGCTTCTACTGTAGTTGGAACTGGACTGTGTTTTTGGAATAGGGAAGAATGATACATTAGAGAGCGTATATGGGATAGTGATATATTTCCTATATTTCCTCTGTTAATTTGAAACTCAAATATTATCTCTGGATATGATGCCTTTTCTAAGGCAACACTAACTCTGTTCCACACACTATTCACTTAGTTCCCATTTGCATTAATCCTGCTGCCTTCTGGAAAAGGGAAAAAGTTAGGTCTTGCTCTCCAATAGCCATACACCAAAATCAAAGTTAGTGGTGCATTAGAGGAATCCCACAGCTTACACCATGGCATATTCACCAGGTCATATGAACAATCAAGAAAGCGAGTCAGTACAGAGATGGTGCTGTTTCATTTTTTTAACTGTCTTAGTTCGGTCTCACAAAGGCATCACCACATGAAGATTTGTTGTTGTGTTTGATTTGGCTTGTTTTTTTTAATGCATCAATTAATATCCATGGATTTCAGGGTAAAAACAACCTCAGTTATAAAGCTCTATTTCATCCAGTTTTTTTGCTCCAGATTGAAAAAGATTTTTGGCTTGATGTCTAACCTACTTACTATAAAGGGAAGTGAGAAAGTTTCTGTTAAGCAAGAAAAAAAAAAAAAAAGATCATTTTTTTGTTACATTAAAAATATTCAAATTCAAATTTGTGTTTCTGTCTGTCTAGATAAAACTGTTTGTGTTTTACCAGTTAAAATTTACTTCTACTTAAATTTGTATGTGCCAGAATTATTTAAGAAGAAAGATTTAGTCAAAGTTATTAATCATTTTTATTTGCAAGTAGGCTGGGCCCTCCTTTCCAGTCCTGCTCCTATCAACATTTTATTCATGAGTATCTGAATATATGAGTGGTCTCTGTTACATAAGATATTGTTCTAGGTATGTGTCTAGTGGTTCTTTTCAGCTCAGTAAGGGCTTAAAGATTCAGCAGCTGTTATTTGCCAAGAGAGCTCTCCATTTAGTGTAAAAAGAAGAATTCTGTAATTCAGAAGTGAACTAGAAGGATTCCAGTTATAATATCTGTAGGTGTTGAAGGTTATTAAAGGGAAGCAAAGGGAAGCAATCACTTAGCCAATTGCTTTCTATCCCTTTTGATTTTTCTTTTCATTTCTTTTTTTTTTCTTTTTTTTTCTTTTTTTAAGAAATCACATAGAATTTAACTTCAGGGATTAAACTCTGGCAACTAGAATAAATTGCAAAAGTTTGCTAGAAGGGTAAGTGCTTATTTTAAAGTATCTTTTTAATAACTGGTTTGGAGAATTTTGCAAAGTTCTAGGCTTCATTTTCACATATCTGATTATTGTGACATTAAGTTAAGAACTGAGGATAGGTTTGGAGCACTAAAAAACAAGCATTTTTTTTCTTTCACCTTCTCTTTCATCAAGCAGAAACATAGATTCATGTGGCTAAACTGTTATTAACAAACTCCATGTAAGATTCTGCTTCAAAATATATAGTTTTTAGCTCACAGCAGACTGGAAAGGAGAGGGAAAAAAAAAAAAAGAAAAAGAAAAAAAGAAAATAGTACAGAGAAGGAAAGAGAAAAGAATGAAAGGAAATGAAAGAACAAGAAATACAAAGTGAATGGAAGGGAATGGATGGCATGAGAAGGGAAATAGAAGAGAAGGGAAAGCATGTTTGTTTTTTTTTTTTGTATTATTTGAGCATTTACAATTGCTGACATAAAGTGAGGAAGAGCAGCCCCACTTTGCTCAATAATGCAAATTCCTACAGTGACATCAGCACAATACCCTTATATTCTCTTATATTCTGTGCCAACCTGGGAGAGACGCAACAACAGCCATCCTGAGCCCTGTACTACCTTCCCACAGAATATAAGAGTATCCAGTTTGCACAACAGCAAGATCAAAAGCTTGGTTGTTCAAAGCAGAGTAATGTCTACATCCTATTTCAAAGAAGACTGGAAGTGGTTCCCTTCTCCTTATGACACAGAGGATGTCATTATCAGATACTGAGAATAGATAGCAGTGTTTCCTGATGGGGAAAGGTCCTGTGCTATCACAATCTCCTATCCCTTGAAAAGCTGTGGGTACATAGTCAAGTATGATAATAAATATACTTTATTTATTTTGTTTTTGAGATTTTAGACTCAACTTCAAGATAGAAGAAATGATATAACTGAAGAAATAGCATAAGAGAAGTTGTAGCCAGAAGTATAACAAAGCCAACAAAAGAAGGAAGAATCCCAGACTTATCAAGGATAACAGCTTTGTGCACTTACCCTACTATATCTAATTGACCTCTGCAAAAAGAAAAAGACACATCAGCAGACATACAGGTTTCATGCTAACAACTCCAAGTTACATTGCCAGTATGTGCTCTTATATCATATTTTCATTCTGGAGGAGATTCTCCCCATTTCTGGGCAAAAGGAACTTTAAAACAATATTTTGCAGGAATTCACAGCAAGTTTGAGAATATAAGCAGGCATTTCTATAGAGAATTCAAAATTCAGTTTATTCCTATTTAAAAGCTGTCTTTTAAGAATACTTATGTAATATACGGAAAGTATGAAAAAATAGATCTAAATTTTAAATATGATATATATTGAACTTTTTCATAAACAACAAGTCACAGTGATTCCCAAATGAGTACATACTTAAAATATTAAAGCTCATTTAATGTATAATTCTCTTTATGCTGATGTTCAGGTCATATATTATTTAACAAAGCGAACTTGTAGAATATTTTTTTTTATATTATCCTTTTTACAAGTATTAATTCAGGTTTCTCAGGCCTGTGAACGAAGCTTAGTCTGAATTGATAAGTTTTGCTTAAGGAAGAAAGAATCCTAATGATTGCAAGTTACTGTTATGTGGTAGAAGTCAAACTCAGTTATTTTGAAGTTCTGCAGTTCTCTATCTATGACACTGTTTCAGACCTCTACCGGGTGTTCTTCTCCATTTAGAGTCTCACTTCTTAAATCAGGCATAGTGAGGGAAAGCAAAGTGCTAATCAGGAAACCTGTCTCTTTCTAATGGGAAAAAATTTTACTCTGTCAGTCATGGATGATATTTCCTCAGTACTGAGACCTACATTTTGCACAGCACTTTCAGTTGGAATTAGTAGATTGATCAGTAAATGGTCACAGCTTAAAGTACTCAATGACCTTGACTGTGCTTTCTGGCATATTATTGCTGTTACTTAAAATTTACTTTCCAGTCTTTCAGAAATCAACTATTTGGACACTTTTTATAAACAGCGTAACAGTTTGATATAGAAATGTAGATATAGTCAAATTTATTGAAATAAGAGACATTCTGTTTTTGTGTCTTGCACTATAATGCGTCTGTTTCTTGAAAACATATTCCTGTCAACAGATTTAAACAATATTGACTGAAACCACTTAAAATTTAAAACTTGATAAAAGCACTTTTTCTAGAGGAAAACTTTTCAGAAACTTTGATATTCCCTAGAGTCATTTCCTGCTTGTTTTATACAAACATCATTGCTACTCATTCATATTTGAAATACACACAGAGGAATCATTAGCAATTAAAAGTCATAGTTTGTGTTGTGCAGTAGTCCAAGAGAGACATTAACTGTTGAAAGACTTATTTTCTTTCAAGGGCTAAGTCTTCTGGAAAAAAAAATATTTTATATGGAAACATATGCTATTTCTGTATTTCCTTGCACATATTTTTTTTCCTAAATTTTGTGTTATTATTTATTCTTATTATGAGAGTAATTAAATGTCATGAAAGGCCACCAAAAAAAAAAAAAAAGTAAAGTATTTATGAGATAGTCCATTGTTTTCTTTGTAGCATGCTATTATTCAGTCTGATTCAGAAAATGATAGATTCACAGATAGATTAAATTTAAACATGAGTTTTACAGCTTTGGCAAGTGGAAAATGCCAGTTTATTCCAGTATGTCACTAGACGCATCTTCTGTTGTGTTAATGGTCTCTGTAGATTCCTGTCACTAGAGGAGGAATCTTACAACATTGTCACGCGTCTTTAACACTGTGAAGAACTAATATATATAGGATCCCAGAAGACCATCAAAAATATTATAAAGCCATTCACTCAGAAGGGGTCCTGGTTCACATCTGAATTCAACTACAAAGAATCTTATTTCCACTCACCAGATCTGCAGGAGGGTGAGTAAGCAAGCTTCCCTCTCTTAGGTCCCTTGGAGAACCCTGGAAGAATTTCAAAGCAGTGACTATCGACAAAGGTGGCTATGCAGAATAAAATTCTTTCTAAAACAGGACAAATAACTGTTTGGTTACTGACTGGGTAATCTGGAACACATGGATTCCGCTTCTGTAGGCGTTGCCTGTTAGAAGCACTCCTGTAAGGGCCTTGGAAGGATTGTCACAGTGAGGTGGGCTAGTCTCAGAGACAGACTGTATGAGCAGGCCTCTGAAAGTAGCAGGAGACATGAGAAGTCCTGGTCCAAGGTCAGAATGAAAAGCAACATTGAAACTGCTTAGGCAGTCTGTGAAAAGTTTGGGAGAAGGATGAAGACACAGAGCCTGTACTCACAAGAAAAATAATCATGGTTTCTTGTGATAAATCTGTGAGATTAGAAACGCATCCATTAAAGCTCTCTAAAAATATTCCAGTGCAACAGCATTTCATCTCAATATGCTGATTCTTCAAAATCAAACAATTCTGTCAGAACATGTTGACTCTGTTGCAAGGCTGAATGGATACCCAGAAGACAGGTAGCCCAGGGTTGCTGCTGGGTAGGGCAAAATATTATGCAGCAGTTGAAGCTAAGTGAAAAATAGAATTCCCATTTTGTGGCTAGGCTTCCATAATCTATGACCAAAGGCACATCTTTCCCTTGGAAAAAAGGAAAAAAAGTATTTTAAGAAAAGAAAAAAAAAAAAGTAGTAAAAGATGTATGAAGAAGAATGTAGTAAAATAAGTATATAGAAGTATAAAAAAAAAAAAAGTAAAACTTTNAAAAGTAGTAAAAGATGTATGAAGAAGAATGTAGTAAAATAAGTATATAGAAGTATAAAAAAAAAAAAAGTAAAACTTTTTGTCTGTTATTTGTTTTTTTATCAAAATGATTAACAAAATACTTCCTAGAATGTAAAATAAATAAATAAATAAATAAAATAGTGGAACCAAAAGATATGTTCACTTCAGTCCTGATCAGTTTCAAACAGTGTTCAACAAAATCTCTGCAAAAGGGACCAGTAGAATTTCTTCATTAAGCATATCATCTTGCAGATATCCCATACGAAGAAAATCTATTTATTTTCATGTAGTTAGTGACAAAATATTGTATTAACTATGTGAGGAGAAATCAGGCATTAAATAAAGTAAAGAAGATACAGTCTGTGTAAAGTAGTTTTCGAACACAGAGAGATAAAATGTTTAAAAAAAGATTAAATTTTAATTGTTGTTACTGTGGACCAGTGCTAACACATTCCCAATCTGATTTGATTGATAGGAAAGCAAACAAAATTTTATGATAACCTGGTTCAGATGATTTTAACAATTGATAAATCATATTACAACAATTTCAATTTGCATAAGAGCTTCTTTTAGGTTTAATGCTTGAAAATTATTGATTACAATGAGGAAAGCAATTGATTTTTGCTTAACAGAGAGATGCCCTACAGTGGGCAACCAGACACACACATGCCACTGCAAAAATAGGAATGTCTACTCCATTCTTGTTTAATCTGTACCTTAGATGTAAGAATTTGTTTTATTAGCTAGACTATCACATTTTATCATTGTTTGTGGAGCATTTAACATGCTGTTTAAATAGAATATTTTATTCCAGACTTTCAGGTAGAGATAACTAAGGTATAATTTATCTTGTTAATCCTCTTATTTTCCCTTGTTTACATGACTAATGTTCCTGAGCTGTTTGTGCCTGATGCCAACATATGGCTCTATTATACCTTTGTCTTCACCAGTAAGCCTTAAATAAACAAACCAACTTTTTTACCTTTTCTGTCTTGGACTTCACCTTACATGTTGTTCAGCTTTTAGCGAGTATGTGAAGCTGTTTGGAAAACAAAGTGACAATTCACATTTACCACTGAAAGAAACAATTACCTGTCTCTCATTTCCAGTAATCCACTTCTATAAGTAAACACTATTTTTAAAATATCCTACCTTTATAGAAAGATTTTGAATGACCTTCTTGAATGCTCAGTGCGTTTTGTTAATACTAATACTTATTTATTGTTTGTCTGTGTTATATTTTTCTTCTGAAAAAGTTATGTCTGTGTGTGTGTGTGTGTGCGCGCGTGTGTGTGTATTTTAATATTCTGGACTGTATAAAAGCAAGTGGCTAATGACATTTCCCTGAAGTCTGACTGCCAGTGTAAAAGAAAAAACACACATTTATTTTATGCCTGTCCTCTTCACCACTGAAACTACAGTACTGAGATTTAGGGGTGTGGAACAGACAGAAGGAGTGGAGAAGAGTAACTTGTGCTGGTCTGGTGCTAAGAAGGCAGATTGGAATGTGAATAAGACTGAAAGAGACTGCTTGGATCACAGCAGTTTCGTGCTTCCACATGCACCACATCCTAAAATATCCTTACATGAATCATAAGGTTTAACTGTCTGCCTTGACAATTCTGTATTTAATATTAAAAAAAAATAAAGCCCACATTCATCTTTAAGCTCTTTTTTATAGCGTGGAACTTCATTATGCTATATTACAATGGCAGTTTGATAGATCCTTGAAGTAAATTAAATTTGCTTAAAGAAAACAAAAGTCATAGAATTATAAAATCATTTGAGTTGGAAGGAACCCTTAAAGGCCATCTGATCTAACTCCCCTGCAATGAATAGGGACAGCTACAGCAAGATCAGGTTGCTCAGAGCCTCGACCTTGAATGTCTCTAGGAAAATCCATTTCCTCTCTAGGCAAACTGTTCCTGTGCTTCACTACCCAAAAAAAAAAAAAAAAAAAAAAAAAAAAAAAACCCCCTTTTCCCCTTAAAAAAAAAAA
>VXAB01001059.1:97860-132049 GCA_013399175.1 Odontophorus gujanensis
TGTTGAATCTCATGAGGTTCTCCTGGACCCACTACTCAAGCCTGTCTAGGAGTCAGTCTTTGAGAATGGTAGATGATTTAATTTAAAACACAAATTTAATAATTGTAAAAGTTATTATGAGTCTTGTAGTTACCTTAAATCTTTATTATTACTATTATTATTTGTTTTCTAATATATATTATTTTAAATACTTTTCTTGTAAATATTACAATTAATTTCTGGTTTCTGTTTGTAGATAGTAGGAGCTTGTGAGTGAGGCCTTCATTTTTTTGACTACAAGAAGCATTGTGCTTGCAGGCAGTCATCATGGTGGGGGATTTTAATCACCAATTATCTTATGGAAAGGAAAAGCAGCTGTCTGTAAGCAATTTGAGAGACTCCTGAACAACACTGAGGATGCCCAAGTGCAAGGTCCTGCACCTGGGTCAGGGCAATCTCAAACGCAGATACAGACTGGGTAGAGAATGGCTTGAGAACACCCCTGGGGAGAAGGATTTGAGGGTGTTGGTTGATGAAAGACTCAGCAAAAGCCAGCAGTCTGCACTTGCAGCCCAGAAGGCAAACTGTGTGCTGGGTTGCATCAAGAGAAGAGTGGCCAGCACATCTAGGGAGGTGATTCTGCTACTCTATTCTGCTCTCATGAGACTCTACCTGGAGTACTGTGTCCAGTTCTGGAGCCCCCAACACAAGAAGGTCATGGATTAGCTGGAGCAACTGAAACCCTGGAAGCATTCAAGGTCTGGCTGGATCGGGCTTTGATCAACCTGGTCTAGTAGGAGGTATCCCTGCCTATAGCAGGGAGTTTGAAACTGGATGATCTTCAAGGTCCCTTCCAAACCAAAACATTCTATGATTCTCTGACTCTCTGATTCTGTGAACTTTCTGGTCCATGTATNGTCTTTCTGGGCTACAAGGGCACATTGCTAATTCGTACTCAGCTTGCCGTCCACCTTGTTTTTGTCAAGGCTGTGCTCTATCTTTAGATCCCATAGCTTGTACTGACAGTGAGGGTTGNCCCAACACAAGAAGGTCATGGATTAGCTGGAGCAACTGAAACCCTGGAAGCATTCAAGGTCTGGCTGGATCGGGCTTTGATCAACCTGGTCTAGTAGGAGGTATCCCTGCCTATAGCAGGGAGTTTGAAACTGGATGATCTTCAAGGTCCCTTCCAAACCAAAACATTCTATGATTCTCTGACTCTCTGATTCTGTGAACTTTCTGGTCCATGTATTATAAGAAAAGACTAGAAGAGAAGCATTGCTGGACCTGGTGCTCAATGGGGCAGATGCCCTGGTTGAGATTTTGATCTCAAGAACTACAGACCTAGAAAAGACCAGAGTCAGAACCCTGAATTTCATTCTTTTAAAAAATTACTGAAAGAAATCCCTTGGGAAGCTGTCCTGAGGGATATAGGAATGGAAACAGTAATTCTTGAAGGACACCTTTCAGAAGCATCACCTCTGTCACCCAGTACAGGAGAACAAACAAAAGGCACAGGAAATCAGCATGGCTGTGCAATGACCTCCTGGTCAAACTGAGGTTTAAGGAGGAGATTTGCAGACATTGGAAGACAGGAGTGGGCCAGGCCTGGGAAGAATAGTGGAATGATGTCTGGACTTGCAGAGAGGAAATCAGGAAAGCCAAGGCACAGATGGGACTGAACTCGAGAAGGGATGTGAAAATCAGCAAGGAATTCTATTGGTGCACTAGTTAGAAGGAATGACCAAGGAGAGTGTAGTTCTTTGATAAATGAAAAGGGAGAACTGGCAATAATGTATTTGGAGAAGGCTGATGTACTCAACATGTTCTTTGCCTCCTTCTTCACTGCCAGTCAGGCTTCCTGAACATCTCACTTCCTTAAACTTCTATGTGGGGGTTAGAGGAGCAAAATCCCTCCCACTGTAAGAGAAGAACAAGTACAAGACCATTTCACGATACTGAAAGTGTGCAGGTCTTCGGGTCTGGACGATGTGCATCCCAGTGTCCTGAGGAAACTCTCTGGTTACCAAGTCACTCTCCACCATATGTGAAAATTTGTGGCTGTCAAGTGAAGGTGCAGATGACAAGAAAAAGAAACAGATCGATGTCATTTTTCAGAAAGGATGAACAGAAGACCTGGGAAATTACAGGTCAGTGAACCTGGCATCTGTACCTGGAAACGTCATGGAACAGATACTCCTGAAAAGACACGTTAAGGCACATACAGGGTGAGGAGGTGATCTGAGATAGCTTTTGTGAAGGACAAATCATGCATCACCAATCCTGTGGTGAAGTGACAGTATTAGTAGACAAAGGAAGCCCAACAGATACCATCTCCTTGGACTTGTGCAAGACCTTTTGCATGATCCCACATCACATTCTTATCTCTAAATTGGAGAGAAATGGATTTGCAGAGTGGACTGTTTGATTGACTAAGAATTGGTTGAATAGTTATAGCCAGAATGTTGTCAGTTATTCTACAACCAAGTGGAGACCAGTGATGACCAGGGTCTTCCAGGGATCCATCTTGGGGGTGGTGTTCTTTAACATCTTTGTCAAAGATACGTAGTGGGATCAAGTGCACCCTCAGCAAGTTTGAGGACACTAGGCTTAGTGGTGTACTTGATACAACATAAGAAAGGGTTGCCATCCAGAGAGACCTAGATAGGCTTGAGAAGTGAGCCCATGAGAGCATAATGAGGTTCTGTATGACCAACTACAAGATGTGGCATGTGGGTTGTGGCAGTCCCCAGGTATGAGTACAGTATGGGAGAAGAACTCATTGAGAGCAGCCCTCTGGAGAAGGACTTCTGTGTTCTGCTGAACTAAAATCTGGACATAAGTTAGCAGTGTATGCTTCATGCTCAGAAGGCCAACAGTATCCTGGGCTGCATCAAAAGAAGGGATGGCCAGAAGCACAGTTGCCCCCTCTACTCCACCCTTATGAGGCCCAACATGGCGTTCTGTATCCATGCCTGTGGTCCCAGTAGAGAACTATGTGGACCAATTGGAACAGTCTGGAGAAGGACTGTGAAGATGACCAGAAGGCCAGAGTATCTCTCCTACAAAGACAAGCTGATGGGGCTGGGTTTGTTCAACCTGAAGATGTGAAGGCTCCAGGAAGACATCTATGCAGCCTTCTAGTACTTGGAAGAGGCTTATAAACAAGAGGAGTGACTTTTTACATGGTGTGATAATGATAGAACAAGGGGAAATGGCTTTAAAATAAAAGAGGGAACATTTAGATTAGATCTAAGGGGAAAATTCTTTACTCAAGTGTGATAAGGCACTGGCACAGTCTGCGCAGCGAAGGTCTGCATGCCCAATCCCTGAAGGCAATCAAGTCCATTTTGGATGGGGCCCTGGGCAGCCTGATCTGGTGGATGGCAATCCTGCCCACAGCAGAGGGATGATTTTTAAGTTCTTTTCCAACCTAAAACATTCTATGATTCTAATATAATCGCCATAGCTTCGTATTTCCATAATATTAAACCTATTCTTTTTTCGTGCGTTTGCCGTTGCCCATGTTAATTTATGTTGGTATAATTCATATTTTAATTCTTTCATGTTGTGAATGTATTTTAGGCAGTGCATTAGTCATCTTGGACTGTGGTATTCTTCTGTTGTTTTCTGATACCTTCTTTTTCTACAAATTCTATGTTCATATATTTGTGTATCAGTGTCTTACACAGAAAACAGTTAATATCTCCTTAATGTAGTGACCCCAGGCAAGGTTTAGGATTTCTCTTTGACAGTGTATCACAGTAAAATACAAAACAATTCCTGCCTCAAAATTTCAAAAATTGAAATTGGACTATATCTCTCCTCTTCTGGTAGATGCTTTCATCTGTGGTATGTAAATAAGATCTCATATAACATCTGACCTTACGATGACTGGATCATCACTGTGTGTGACTGATATCTTTTGGATATCTCCACCTGTCCAAGGACTGTATGGGCCTTCCTGAGGTAAGCAATTTCTTTTTCCCTTTTTCTGCACCTACTGTGATTGCATCTGAGCAGACCATCCTTCACCTTAGTCCAAGACCTTGCTGCTCTGCCTTCTTATAACAATTCTGCTTTTCCAAGATTTAAAACAACCTCTGAAAGTCACTTTGAATTAGAGAAAATGTGATGATGAAGTCTTATACAAGACATACAGAGCAAACACTTTTTCAGCAGTAAACTCTCCTTCTGAGTAGTATCTCTGTAAGGGTATGTAGGCAATGAGCGGGAGACTGAACATCATACTTTTTATTTCTGTTTCTATGTCAGTATATCAGGGTCATGTCAGCACCAGTGCTTGCCTTGCAGCCTGACATGTTCAGAAAAGGAGTGGTAAATGGAAATACTGCTCTGAGGCAGAAATCTGACACCTGGGACTGAATTCCTGGTAGATACTAGATTTTTTTAACATAATTTTCTGTAAGTGAGAGGAATTTTGAATAGAGGGACAAAACGTTTCACTGGATATACTCCAATTTTATCACCACCCATTTTCTTTTGGAAAAATGTTATTGATCCTCTTAGGGAAACAATAGCAACTCAAGTTCTTTCCAAAGAAAGTAACAATACTAGGTATGAGACTAATTACTGATAGTTAAAATGAATGGTTTCTTTTCAAAGTAGTACACTACTACAGTGTATCAGCACTGCCAGATGGTTATTTTTCATTATGACAAGATTGATCTTGGTTTAAAGCAGTGCTGTATTTGGTGCTGAGATGAAGACTGCATCATAGAAATTTTTAAGAATGTATGAAAGAAAAAGATTTTAAAATTCTTGTGAGCAAAAAAAATAATTCCAAATTTGTTTATTTATTTGTTTATTCATTTACTTGATTTATTTTTAAGCTATGCTTTCCCCCACTTTTCCCCTACTTTTTTAGTAGTCGTCCTTTGTCCTCACTTGAGCTGGATAGGGATATGGCCAAGCCATGAGCTGAGGTCATAGTCCATGCAGGAATCTAGGAGCTTTGACAACAAACACTGGACGCTGTCATTTTAAGACGCTTGTTCCAATTTATCTGTAGTGAACACAAGGTTTTGCATTATGCATGCAGGCTACCAGTATAACACATGCGAAGAGTGAGGCTGTTTGACAGCACTGGGTAAATATTAGTATTACCTGAACCAGGATGCAGAAAGATTTCAGGATGGTAAAGTCTTATTTTCTCATTCTGTCAATGCTTTGGCTCAGAGCTGCAGGAGAATATTTCTCACATGGAGTATGTGCAACTACAGCCGTGACAGTGAGTACATCAACCTTTTCTCATGAGAAGTAGACAAGGTGAAATGCCTTTATTGTATTGAGTGGAAAGAGGAAGAGAGGAGAATTATTTTTTTTCCCTGCTCCAGAATGGCACCTTCCTTCAGGTCAGTGACTGGTGAGCTCCCTCAGGAGGAGTTTCAGCTCCAGCCCTAGGGGACTTACAGCCATTCTTGTGTCACAATGCTTTTGCCTTTTTTCCATCTTTGCCCAGGTACAAAGGACCTCTCTAACATGTTGATCAGCAATTTAGAACAGAAAGGAGGACATTTTTTTCACTGTTAATGATAAATATATGAGTTATGAAGTCTAGTGTGTTTGTTTGGAAGTAGTAAATAATGAAAATATCAACAAACTTCAGAAGTGGAGACAGAGACCATAGTAATGACAGATTTGTCTTGGATCTTCTTGGCAATTTTGGCAACCAGGATTTCCATGATAATGTTTCTATAAACATTAAGCTTTCAAGTATGATTTTTTTTTTCTATGTTTATGTTTTTGACCTTGCTTTCCTTTGAGTGGATTTAAAAACAAACAAAAAAACCCTGTTTACAGTTCAGCCTCCAAAGTACTACTGAGTTTACTGGTTGAATACTTTTTCATAATCTCATCAACATTTCTCAGATGTTTCTAACCCTTCTACAAGTAGGAATGTATTTTACAGAACTACTTTTCTAGTTCAAATAGCATTTGATCAAGTAAACAAACATCTATAACAAAGCTGCTGAGCTGCTCCTGTCAACCATATTGCTAGTACACTCTTTGTTTTGAGAGCATATTTTGTTAGAAGATTCCAGAAAAATTTTGACAAGGAAAATGTCCACATTTTCTGGGTACTTCAAGTTCTTCAAGTATTTCCATAGTAGCAGTGGCTTGGATACCAAACTATAGTAGCAATGTCAAAAAAAAGTCTTCCAATTTTCTTCTAATTTTTCTCCCCAAAAATATATTCTGATTTTCTTAATGTGTTTCTTAGTTATTTTTTTATGACTTTGTGTCATGGTTTTATTATTTTTTTATTGGTATTCCACATCACAACATCATGTGAGACACTGGGATTTAAAGAGTTAATTATCCAGTTCCATGGACTGCCAAATTTCCAGGTACCTGGTTCTTAGAAGAGAAGAACTACATACTCCAGAAGACTTCGCATTCCTGTTTTCCACTCAGAAAGATAAAAATTCATACAAGTCCCAAGACTTCATCTTTTTGCTGCTTGTGGGTAGTGGGAGCTCCCTAGATGTCTCACCTTCAGCTTTAGAGTAAGGCCTTCAGTTTTGGACACTCATCTCATTTTATTTGACTTACTAGCTTCAGTTCTAATTATATTGTATTATACTGTGTTATTTTGCATTCCAATATCTTCTTTAGTAATTTAGCTTTCTTCCTCAGATCGTTGCTGTTCTTTTGTTTTTAGGCCCATCTCCCTACCCTTTCCCATTTTCCCCCTCCCCCTTTCCTGGGGAATGGGTCCATGGGTCCCCTGCCCCTTTAGTCTTGGAACCTGTCTGAACCAGCCCATAAACTGTTGACACTGTGCTATCTGTCAAGCCTCATATCTACTTACCAAAACAAGTAATAAACTAAAATCAAGCATGGTGATACAGGATTTCCTTTTTAGTGCTGCTCAGTCCCTGAATATTTAAATTTCACACACTTCATTAGCTCCTAAAGCCATGAAGGACTGTGACAGTTTTAAAATCAACACTGTCCTACATACTGTGTATGAATAATGGCATTTCAATTAGTAGAAAATAGTTCCTCACTTTCACTCTCAAAAGCATATTGCCAGCATTATAAAAATCAGTTTTGTGAGTTTTACTCCCTTGAAGTAAATATTTTTAGCATTTTTGAAGAACAAGAAACAGAAATGTAATCTTTCCTTAGCTAGCCTTAGCTGAATTTCTGTGATTTACATGTTTTATGACATCTCTTTATAAGTGATGTAGTGATAAAATCTCTTTACAGAAATAATCACATAGAATTTGTGATCCTATGACTGCTTTTGTCCACACTTGTACCAGCAGTCTTTAAACTGATGGGCTATATGTCCTATGGGTATGCCTCTGAACCACATATTCCCTTAAAATTAATGCATCTTGTCTGTCATTTGTAAACACCATTCCAGTTTTTTGACACCGTTTAACTCTTGGAAATAACTTCACAGTTTGCTAGACTATAATTAGACATACTGAGTCATTTTTGTTACCCTCATATTGAATGAAGTTACTCTTTTTGAATAGCTGCTCTATTTTCAGTGGAATTATCTGTAAAGTAGAGAAACAATATAAATAGGATAATACAATCCCTCAGGATAGACCTGAGTGCTCTCTTACCTCTTCTTATCAATGAACCTGACAGGGGGGAATGAGTGCACCCTCAGCAAGTTTGTGGATGACAAACTGAGAGGTGCGGTTGATACAACAGAAAGAGAGAGGGATGCCATCCAGAGGGATCTAGACAAGCTTGATAAGTGGTTCTGTGTGACCCTAATTGAAGTTCAGTGCAAGGTTCTGCTCCAGTGCTAGGACAAAACCAGGTACATGTACAGACTGGGAGAAGATTTGAGAACCACCTTGTGGGGAAGGACTGCTGGGTTCTGGTGAACTATAATCTGGATGTGAGCCAGCAACATACACTTGAAACTCAGAAGGTCGGCAGTATCCAGGGCAGCATCAAAAGGGGTGTTGGCCTCTACAGTGAGGAGGGTGGTTGCCCATCTTTACTCTGCCCTCATAAGGTTCCAAGTGGAGTACTGTTCCAAGCCTGGGTCCCCCAGTACAGGAAAAACATGGAGCTATTGAAACAGGTCTGGAGGAAGCCACAAAGATGGTTGGAGGGCTGGAGCAGCTCTCCTATGAAGAAAGGCTGAGGAAGTTAGGCTTCTTCAGCCTGGGGAAGAAAAGACTCTAGGGAGACCTAATTCTGTCCGTTCAGTATTTAAAAACGTACAGGAATAGTAACATTTGTCTGAAAGGCAAAAATGATGAGTGATTGTATGTGTGCAGATGGGAAGAGAATCTGACCACTAAATTGGTAAAGCAGCAGTAATGATCCTTCTTCATCCTACAATCAAAAACTACCTCTTGATATTCCTACTTTCTTAAAATCCAGCAAGTGTTTATGATGCCTGTATCTCTTTGTAAAATAACAGTAACTCAAATAAAGGTAAAGATTTTACCATTAAAGAGTTTCTTAAAGACTCTTCTCTTACTTGTATACAAGGTGAACCACAAAATTCTTTATTTATGAAGCAATTTCAGAGAGAAGGTCTGAAAGAATAGCTCAAGGGGACAAACAGACAATGACTGTAAGTACAGAAGAGTGAATCAATAATAGAATCTAAAGATACAGTCTCATTTAACACCATCATGTTAAATTACATTCAAATTAGAGCTAATAATAGTATTCTTCAAGCACTAGCAGCATGAAATAAGCCAAGAGCATTCCTTGTTGTAAAATCGTTTAACTACAGTATTTCAAACCACAGTGTGAACATGATTCTTTTTGATTTGAAGGAAGTAGTCAAATTTACTCTAAAACTCTTACAAATCAGCTCAGAGATATAAATATACAAAATGTTTGAAGATGAGAGAGACCACTGGAGCTCATCTGGTCTAATTGCCTACTCAAGCAGAGACCTTAAGAGCAGACTGCACATGGCTGCATCCAAGCAGCCTCTCTGGGCAACCTGTGCCAGTGCTTTGTCAACCTCACAGTAAGGAATTTTTCCATCATATTCAGATGGAATTTCCAGTATTCCTCTTATTCTGCTCTTGGGCACTACTGAAAATAGTCCAGTCCCAACTTTATTAACTCCCTCCCTTAAGGTATTAGTATAAATTTTTAAGATCTCTCTTTGTCGTCTCTTCATAGAGGCTAAGGTGGCCCAGATGTCTCAGCCATTACTCATACAAGAATTCTCCAGGTCCCTAACCACCTTCATAGCCCTTTGCTGGAATCTCTCCAGGAGCTGAGCTCCATGTCTCTCTTGTACTGGACACAGTACTCCCTGGAGAATGTAGAGGGGAAAGATCAACTCTCTCACCCTACTGGCAACAATCTTCCTAATGCAATCCAGGGTACCGTTAATTGGCCTTCTTGCCTGGAAAGGCACACTGCTGGTTCATGGATACCTTCTGCTGAGGTACGGAACAACCAGCGCGGACCTGAGGAAACAGGACCTATTGAGGTTCTAGCTTTTAAGGTGAAGAGTTGTTGACCCCTTGTCTAGTCTATAGCCAAGATAAAACGTGTAGAATTTTGTGAAAAGGGGAGCAAGTCATTTTAGCTGTATAATGCATGGTTGGCCGAGTATCCTGCTCGTGTGGGCTGCATGCAAAAATCTGCCTGTTCCTGAGAGCCACAGAGACTAACCACATGCTTTTGTGATCCAGGGAGAGAGGAGCTGCAGAAGCTGCCTGTGGACAGGAGGTGTATCTCGTCTTGCAGGGAAGGTCATGTTATGAAGCATTGTCAGAGACGTGGCTGACAATGGGAAGATGGAGGTAGAATGAAAAATGACTCCTAGAAATTTCCATTTATAAAGCAACCACCTCAGAAGCCTATGAATTCAGTTTGCGTGCCGCTTTATGCCAAAGGGATGTCAGAACTGGTGTGACTTTTTCCATTTTTTGCAAATACAGGCCTGAGAGCAAGAATTCAAAGATGTAATAAAGAGAGCTTTAATGAAGAATAACACTCTCATTGTTTCCAGCAAAATTTAAGATAAATCCATAAAATAAACAAGATTTTTATTATTATTTATAACTGCCATCAACCTCTTTGGTAAAGTCCAGACAGAAATGTAGTCAGCATTGGTGCTGGATCAGTGGCAAACTTTTCTGAATTTGGTGCTTTACTGACCAATCCCATTAAAAATTTTTATATTAAAAAATACATATTTGCTTAGACCAGCATCTCTTATTATGTGGAATATACGTTTTCTTTTTTTTTTTTCCCTTAAAATCATTCTAGATTCAAAACTTTTTAACTAAAATTAGTATTTATGACATTATATAATCCATGAGCAGCATAGGTTTCTAATTGTGACCTACCTTACAAGTTAATTAAAGTTAATGCTAAAATTTAATGTAATGAGAATGGATTTCTTACTTGTATAGCTATCAGTGTAAAGTCTAAGGCATCTATAACTTTTTTTAACTTGTAGAATTTTTAGCCATTAAAAAAATATATTAGCTATACTTTCTGGCATTTATCATGTTTTGGATGCTTTTTTTTTTTCTTAGTTTACTTTAATACTAAGACAGTTTCTTCCTACCACCCATCTCTATAGGTCACAAGATGCTGAGATGAACGCTAGGCTCATTTCCAAAGAAATGCACCTCCTAGGCTATACCTACATCTGAACAGCATTTTTGTGTTTTTCAGTATTCAAAAAGACTTATTCAGAACTGGACAACATCTTCTAAATGTTTCATTACAGTTATTCTGGCAATCATTCACCAGAATACCATATGGTGCCAGTAAATAAGCCTTCACTAGATGGGCATTGTCTCATACACCAGACATAAACATTTGTTAATTAAACCTAATTAAGCCAATAGCATACGTATTGAAAGCACATGCTGGCCAATTAGCTAACCAAAGATACCCTGGCCAAGTCTTCAGCTTTTTGGCAGATTGCTGATATCTCATAGCCATGTACACTAAGGAACAACTTAGGCTATGTGGGAAGATGGAAGTGAAAGAAGTTAGTCTACACAGGTACAACCTTAATATTTCTACAGATGTGAGGGTAATTTTCTCTATGGCCTGAAGTTTAGTAATACTCTTTATTCTGAGCATGGATTGGTGATGCAAGTATCTCAGTGAGAAAATAAGTACAACATCAATGACTGCAGACAGGAATCGCCAGTCGATGTACAACCTGAAGACTTGTTAGGCCATTGCAAATTCACAGACAGACACTTTACACCTCCCTGTACAAACTCTAAAGGCTGGTACCTCAGGGATCCTAATCCACAGAATCATGACAGTCATTCACTGAGCAGCTAGGGTTTTCATAAAATTGAGAGCTCTTGGTTCACAGATATCTTTTTGCTTTCAAGATAAGTAGACAATCATTTTCATTGCTTTTTCCTAATTACATTAACACTGCTCGTACTCTAGCACTTCTTTATATATCAGTAGGTTGTTGCAATACAAGAAGCAGTAGCAAGACTGTACATACTGCTGTACTTACATGTCCGTCATTCCACTTTAGTTAGCAACCTGTTGACATAAATATGACTGTATTTATACTTCCTCTCCTTCTTTCCCCTCCAAAATTCACGTGTTTGGTGTTCATCAGTCAGGTTAATGTCTCCTTAGTACAGACGTCATATTCTACCTTTAGGGAATGTGTGTCTAAGATCTACCACCTGGAGCTGGCAGAGCAGAGAAAGGTACAGGCTGTAGGCAATTCAGAAAAGACAGCCTGATGCCTTAGTGTACATTCACCATTTGTGCTAGTTAGTTTTTACTTTTTTAGTGTTAGAAGTACCTGATGTTTTCAGTACAACAAATCTTACAGAATATGCAATATAAAAAAGAGTACAGTGGGTTTGCGTTTTGAAAGTTATATTGATGCTGAGTGGCTTTTACTGCCACTTTTACCTAATCTCATATATGTATCATGTATGTACAATAATATGTGCCACGTGTAAAAGCACAGTGAACATTCAGAAGCAAAAAAGTTAAGAATATTACTTATGGAAAAACGAATTTCCTATGAAATAAATAATTCTTATTTTAATTAGAAAATTTACTAATCTCACATCCCACCCGCTGCCTTTTGGAAACTGTGAGCAGCAGTATACCAAGAAGAAGCTGAGGATATAACTCTCAACAGATATACACTGAAACAGAAACATTTTTAGGAATATTGACAAGAAAAACATGATTGCATTTTGCCTCTAACTACAAACCATTGCAGTATAAGAGATGATAATTATTTTTTGCGTAGTACAAGTTGCTAATGAGACCAAAGAAGAGAAATATGATTATACATGTTCTTGTATTCATGGCTGTCTTAATCTTGCTGTTCAAATTCGTTTACTTTTCTGATGCCTAGTACTACATCTTAATCCTGATGCAATGAAGTGAAGAGACCTTTATATTTCACTTAATTCAATGAAAAAATTAATCCAAATATCTTGTATGCAACTAAATATTTGTATGAAGTATCCTGTTTTTATGAATATCATATTAGAAATATTTACTGGTTGGTGATTTCAATTAGTCTATAATCCACTTGTCTATAATCAATTAGTTTAAAATCTATTTAATTAATCTATAATCTATTATAATTAGTCTATAGTCTATTGTGACCATATTAAGACAAAATTGTGTATGTTTCTAGTTACTATAAAAGAACTGAAATAATTTACAATCTAAAGTATCAGCAGGTTAGTTATTGCACTGGAAGAATAGAACAACTAGGTTTTAAAACACTGTTAACACCTGTTGATTCCTTAGAGGGTTCATTTACCCATAATGTCCTCCACACAGAAGTCAAAAGAGATACCGCAGTAATCTGAAGTTTATAACTTCATATGTTATAACTTCATAATGGAGTCCAGTGATGGTGAAGTTATGAGAAGATGACGAGTCAGATCACAGTGCCACCTAATTCGGTGCAACAGAAGTTTGCAGGAAAAAGTGGAAGTCGTTTCAACTGTTTCCCTACACATGCAAAAAAGAGATAACAGGATATCTTTATGTTTGTTTGAATATTCTAGTTGCCTAGGACTCCACGAGAGTCTCTAAATGCACTGAAGTACTTCAGGAAATGTTAATTTATTATCAGTACTGCATTTCATGCCCTGATTTTTTAGAAGCAGCAAATAAAAGGAAATCATCTTCCCAAACCTTTTTTTTTTTTTTTTAATCTTTAGTAGAACATGAGTAGAGACAAGGAGAAACTTAAGATATCAGAATGTGTGTTAGGAAGTCATAGGGAAGATGTTAAATTTCGTTGCTTTCTGAATAAATAAATATGTTCTCAAAATGGTATATTTTGTTATCAGCTCTGCTATTTTCTATTCATTAAACCAAACCCACATCTCACAAGAACAGTCTAAATCAGATTCTGATTTATAGATTTTTTTAATTAATTTTCTTCCGGTTTTTGTTTACATCGTTACCATTTTTCATTCCTAAATTAAGGCAAAAAATATCAGTGCCTTATACATTTTGTGGGAATTTTATTATCAACACTACACTGTATTCTCTATAAGTATTTTCGTCCCCTTTCTTGAGAATGAGATGCAAGATATTCCTCAAACTGACTACTATATTTATTCATCTGCTGGTTTGCAAGAAAGTTAGGTCAGCATTTCATCATTGTACTCTAGCTCAGAATAGTAAAGGATTCACAACCATAACGATACATTTAACTTGTGTAAATCAGCTTTGTCTCCCTGCTTGTTGGCAGCTTCATCTATAAAATAGAGTGTCGTGATTTTATGACTTTTTGTTATCAGCATTCCACATCATAACGTTGTAATGCAGTGGGAGTTAAAGAGTTAATGCTCCAGTTCTGTGGATCTTCAGTCGTTCCAGGTATACCTGTCTCAGAAGAGAAGAACTATGTTCCCCAGAGGACTTAGCGTTACTTTGCATTTTTCCATTTTCCACTCGGAGGAAAAGATAAAACTGTTGGCAAGTCACGAGATTTTCTCTTTTCCCTTTCATATCATCCCAGAAGCGTGTGGTCCCTAGCCGTCTCACCGTCAGCATTAGCTTAAGGCCTTTGGTTTTCAGATACACTCTCTCTCTCATTTTATTTGACTTATCAGCTTCAATTCTAATTATATTGCATTATATTGTGTTATTTTGCATTCCAATATCTTATTTAGTAAATTAGCTTTCCTCCTCAGGTCATTGCCACTGTTTTGTTTTTAGGCCCATCTCCCTTTTTCCCCCTTCCCCTTTTCCAGGGCATGGGCCCGTGGGTGCCATGCCTTGTACACTATGGAACTGGGCTGAACCAGCCTGTAAACCATTGACATAGAGTTATAATCTTTGTTTAATTGATGCCTGTGAATGTTAGTGTGTTTTGACCACTATCTCTTTCAAGAATTTGAAGTACCACTAATAGGTCTTTTTACTGCTTGTACAAACTCTATGCACCTAGTAAATCCTAGCCTTCCAAATTCTGCTTCAGAAACCTTGCTTGGTTCCATAAGTATAATTCTAAGAGAAAAAGTTTAAAAGACCCAATTTAAATGATTTATTGATTTAAGAAGCTGTCAGTCTTTAATTATATGTTTCACAAAGTGAAAAAAAGAAATCATCCATGAGGTATGTGATTCCTAAGTAGTTACATCAGTACATAAAAAGACAAATAAGTACTTAGGCTTTTCTTTGTGGAGGTAGGGGGACATGAAATGCCCAATGAAATTTAATGACAAATCTATCATCAGTTTTTTCTGACATGTGATGGTACAGAAGATCTTGCAAAGACAGTCAAGAACCTGATTTGACACGACAGCCTTGATTATAGTGTCTGGAAGAGCAAATCATTTTCTGAAATATATGATGCTAAGTGTAGGCTCTCTGTTAACAGCTACTACTAACCAATCTGTTGGCCATTGTAACACCTTGCGTAGGCAGGAAGGTCAGCTGTCTTACTACCAGGAGTAGGAATTATACAAGCAGGTGAATAAGAATCTGTCAAAATGAGTGTAATGTAACTGTATTAATGTGTTTCTGAAGCAGACTAAGGCATATAATATAATTCATTCTTTTATTAATAATTGTCTGGGTAATTGACAGAAATCTTTGTAGCAGTCTTACATATTATAAAGAAAGAAGTTTTTTGAATGCATTATAAATTGTGTCTCTGTTCTCTTGTTTGTTCTGGGTCTGACTGCATGGAGGAAGTGTCCTTTGTAGCCACTGGTACAGTGTTGTGTTTCAGATTTGTCACTAAAAGCATTCATAACACACCTATGTTTTGACTTTCACTGAGCAGTCCTTGCACAGTGTCAAGGCTTTATCATTTCCCCTTTTGACCGCAGTGAGTACACTGGCAAGAAATTAGAAAGGACACATCCAGGAAAGTTGATAAGAACTGGCCAAAGGGATGTTCCATACCTCATGATATCATGCCCACAATAAAACTGGAGTAGAAAAGATTTTCCTTTTTATCTTTTTTTTTCTTTCTTTTCTCCAGTGTGGCTGTTGGTCAGAGAGTGGATGAATACCAGACTTACTATGGGGAATGTGGGAAAGATGTGGGAAAGGACACCCTTCTGTGAGTGGAAGAGATCTCCAACTCCCAGAAGAAGAAATTATTCAGAGGAGGCAGCCCACTGGCATGGCTGAGCATGAGCTGCAGCTTTAACTGAGGGAAAAGAGAAAAATGTACAGGAAGTGGAATCAGGGTTGTGTAGCCTGGGAAGAATACAGGGATGTTGTCTGCATGTGTAAAAATAAGAACAGGAAAGCCAAGGCACAACATAGCTGAACTTCGCTAGGAATGTGGAAAATAAGGAGGGATTCTACAGGTCCATAGGCAGGAAAAGAAAGACCAAGGAGAGTATTCCCCCTTTGATTCATGAGGACAGAGAACTGGCTTCCTCAGACATGGGAAAAGCTGAGTTACTCAATAAGTATTTTGCCTCAGTCTTCACTGGTGGCCAGACTCTCCATGTCTGCCAGGACTTCAATCCTCTAGGTGTGGGTGAGAGGAGCAGATTCCCTCCCACTGTAATGGTGGAACAAGTCAGTGGCCTCCTCATGAAACTGAGTGTATGTAAGCCCATGGGGCCAGATGATATGCATCCCCAGGGTTCTGAGAGAAATGGCTGATGTGGTTGCTAAGCCGTACTCCGTATCTGAAAAATCATGGCTGTCAGGTGAAATCCCCAGTGATTGGAAAAAGGGAAACGTTACTCCCATTTTTGAGAAAGGGATAAAGGATGACCCAGAGAACTACTGGCCAGTGAGCCTCACCTCTGTGCCTGGGAAGATCATTGAGCAGATCTTCCTGGTTACCATGTTAAGGCACGTGAAGAGGTGATCCAAGACAGCCAACATGGCTTCACCAAGGTCAGATGTGCCAGATTAGGTTTAGATTGGACATAAGGGAAAACTTATCTCAGGGAGTGGTCAGGCACTGGAATGGCCTGCCCAGGGAGGTAGTGGAATTGCTGTCCCTCACAGTGTTCAAGAGGAGTCTAGATGAGAAGCTACGAGATATGGTTTAGTAGCTTGTGGTAGCAATGGTAATGGGTGGATGGTTTGACTAGATGATCCTGTAGGTCACTTTTTGCATCACTTTTTTTTTTTTTCCCCCTAACTCTTTCTGTCTTTCACTAATGAAGGATTGTGTCTTTCTCTCAGTCTGTCGGTTCCTTGTTTTTGTGCTTGCTGCTGCCTCTCCCTCCAGGTGAGGAGACCCAGAAAACAACTATGTGCTTGTCGGTTTCTGATCAGTGTCAGCCCTCTACATGCCTGTAAAAGTGTTTACTTACATTCTCAATCACCTTTGTGTATATTGAAGAAATCGCAAATGTTTACCTTTTGTAAACATACATTTCTGCTATAGGTCATGACACATGAAGATTGTTTTTATTCTCAAATTTAAGGTCTTCTTATCTCTCCTCAGACCTTGTATAATATATGTTCATAAAAACTATTCAGTCATACTGCTCATTGTTGCTACTTTTCTGCCTGAAAGTTTAATCAGAAGTAAAGGAGATTCTGACCTATCTACAGCAGCCCTTCTGCCCATGTGTACACCTGACTGCTGCAAATATGCTAAAAAACAGACTAAAATCTACACATTCCTTATCTCAGTGAAAAATTACCTGGTCTTTATTTTTCTTTTGTCTTGAATTTGGACCTATATTTTCCTTTTTTTTCTTGACATAGAGTGACATGAAATTACTTCTTCACATCTGAAAAAGCTACGACACATTTACCTGTGTTCTAAGCATGAGGAAAAACTGGTGTCATCAATGCATTTAGAACAAGGTGGTTAAATGTGGCAAGTGAACAGCTAGCTTCTTGGAAGTCTGCACACAGGGAAGTTGAATGTCCCAGTGTTCTAATGGTTAAAGAAAACAATTAAATGGATTACACTCACTATTAATTAAAAATAGATTAGTTAATTAATATTTATTCTATAATCTTTCAGGCTTTAAGAAAGAAAAATACTAAGTGCTGTAAGCATTTTGAACATTCATTTGATTTAGAGATTTTACTGAGCATAAATGATTCTGACATATTTTGTTTGGCACAATTATCTTGGTGTAGTGCCTTCGTGGTTAAATTCCACAGACTTTTTGCAACAAAATCCCCATTTAATGGTTTTGTTTGGCTATCTTTCAAAACAGATAAAACATGATGCACTTTTGTAGGCTTCTTTTCCAATCTGTGGCTTGTATCTGTGGAGGAATATTTTACTTTTTATATTTTAGTAACACAGTATTCTCCTTAACATATGAATATCAGTGGCCTTCTATGAAAGAATGCTTTCTGTAGAATGTAATGGCAAGAATGTGACTACATGCTACTACAATAAATTTAAAATTTTTAATATTGCTGTAATGGTTAAGATCATCAATTGGTAATATTTGATAGACTGTAATGAATCTGACTTTGGAAACTGGATAGTAGTATCCATTTTCACTAAGTACATAAAAAGTCAGAAATGGTCTTTAAACATGGAAGGGTTTTTTTTAGACTTTAGCGTCACGAAATTCTGTGGACACTGAAGGTGAGGAGCAGTTTATGTAGCTGGCTTACACTGTGTATGTCTATGCCATAGAAACCTCTTATGTCCCATGGAGTGAAATGAAAAATTCTAGAACATGATACATTTAAGCTGTTACAAAAATTTTCTGTAGGTTGAGGGAAATGACAATTGCCTCTCTATACAGGAAAACCTAGAACACAGCTTATATGTAGACAGCTTGATCTGAACAGATTCATGCCATCTCTAGTTTCTTTTTCAAACAGTATAGGTTCTTCACAGTAATACCCTGTATATGTATGCTTTATTTCTGTCATTTTTTTAGGCACCGGGGCACCTTTATAACATCTAGCTTACAACTTCTGTAGAGCTTTCTTATATAACTGCACAGGCATTATACAAGCACCCAAGCACCATGGCTCCTAACCTTGTGAAGACTACAGAACTTGGAATTTACTACTTAGTCAAGTAAATGCCTCAACACAGAATATTGGAGCTCACATGCTGTTAAATAAATAAATAAAAATCATTGACTTAAGTTACATAAAAATAGTTAATAAGGAAGAAAACATATCCTAACAGTCCTGTAGTCTGAGTGTTCAAGGTGGATCTGGAGAAAAACATTTATAAGCAGTACCTCAGCTCATAGTTTCCCATTACTCAGCTTCAACAACCCTGTGTACAGTTCACAGCCATTTCTGATATAGGCAGAGGTGCTTACTTTGAATTTAGATTTTAATTACTCATTGCACAGTCACCTTGTTTGTTTTAGTTGGTGGCCTTGGAAGGAGGAATTTTCTTACAATGCTGGTGCAGTACTTTTTAAAGCTTGAACAATTGACAAAGTGTGGTCCTCTGTTCTGAAAAGAATGCCTGTTATCAAATCTTTCAGCATACTTTAAATTAAAAAAGTTGTATTTTTACCACAGTAGAATATGAAATACTTGCTGGATTTTATACCATGGGATTTGATATGGAGGCTTACTGGAAAAAAAAAAAACAAAAAAAAAACAAAGGAAGAATCAGATGCACTGCCCTGCAATTTTTGTGTTAAAGCAACAGTTCAGATACAACTGTCAGTATATTTGGCAGAAATTCTCCACATTTCAGTGATTTGAATATGGAAAAATTAAGAAAAGAGAAAAGCAGAAAAAAGAAGTACAGTGTTTGTTTTTTTTTTTTTTTTTTTTAATTCTTTAAGGCTAAAGGTATTTTTTAAGGCTATGTTATTTTGCAATCCTTGAATACATATACAAGGAGAATCTGTATCATACTCAAAGATGTGTCTTGTGTAACAGTTGTGTAGCCACAGGCTGGTCTACAAGTATGCAACTGCACTGCTTCAGTTCAGTTCCAGGTATTATATTTCACTGTTATACCTCTGCAAGTCACTGCTTCATACTTGCAGTCTCACCTATCTGGTGCTTTACTGAGAAGCATGAAAGCATGTTCGCTGCCCGTTCAGTTAGCATGCTTGTATGGTTTTAACTTGTCCTTTTAATTGCACTGCATCATTGTACATCCATAGGTTATGGGCAGAAACATAGCTTCTGGAAAAATAGTCTGTATAGCTGGATAAACGACCTACCATTTTTGCAACTAGTTTTTACACTTTTCTCATTATTAGAATTGCCTTCAGCTGAACATTAAAAAAAATTGACTAATAATCAGCATGCGTAGTTTCCTCTTTCCCTTCCTTCTGTAAACAGAATGCAATACTTCAGTTTAGCAGGATTTATTTTTACTATACTCAAATGCAATCAAAGCACTTGCTATTGAAAATACTAGTTGAAAATGATAAAATTTGTGAAAACTTTTAGTTTCCTTACATACTGTTACACTAAATAGAACAAAAAATATTTCTGTAGTAACTGTTAGACTTCAGAGTGTGAATTTCTGTTGTTCCAGGGATACTGGCTAGTCATTGTCTTTATCCTGGCATATATCTTTAATTTACTGTGAGACTTCGAGCACTGAGAATGATAAATATAGAGATCTAAACCTTTAGCCTGTCTCCATGTTCTCTGATAAACCAACTTTATGAGTGCTGTACACTAGATATCTTTATGATGGCCTATTCAGCTAAGAACCTCATTGTAGCTTTCTTAAATGACTGATTTTTTTCTGAGACTGACATCTTGATCTTTTTTGCAGTTTTGATGCATGTGTTTTCTTTGGAACCAAGCTTTTGGTACTGCACTAGGGCAAAATGTCTACTATACAGCTAGACATGAATACAATAATATGAGTGAACAATTGGCTGAAAGGTCTGTCTCAAAGAATAGTAATAGATGGAGTAAGATCAGGCAGGCACCAGTCAGTTGTGCTGTGCTTCAGGACTCCATTTTAGAGACAGTTCTCCTCAGTATTTTCATTAATGAGCTGGACAGAAGAGTTGAGTGCACAGTAAGTTTGTGGACAATAGTAAATTAAGAGAAGTCAGAGAGGCCTTGCAGAAGGATATTGCAAGATGGAAGCACTGGACGATTTCCAACTGTTAGAATTTCAACAAGAGCAAATGCTGGATTCTGCATCTAGGATGGTGCAACCTGTATGTACATTATGGGTGAGGGACAAGTGGCTGGAAAGCAGCCCTGAAGAGAGGAATCTGGAATTTTGGTTAATAGTAAGTTCAGTGAGTCAACAATGTGCCCTGGAGGCCAGAAGGGCCAACTATATCCTGTGGTGCACTAAGTGCTGTGTAAGAAATTTGTCAAAAGAAGGGATTGTCCCACTCTAGTCTGAGATGGTGCAGCCTCATCTTATGCACCATGGACAGTTTTGGGTGCCACAATATAAGAAGGTTATAAAAATAATAAAATGTGTCTAAAGGAGGAGGAGGAGGGCAACAAAGATGGTGAAAGATCTCATGGGCATGACTTACATGAAACAAGTGAGGATACTTGTTTTGTTCCAACTAGAGGAGAGCAGCCTGAGGGGTGACCTCATTGCTCACGACCTCTTCATGAGAGGGCATCAAGAAGTTAGGTACTGACCTCTTCTTTCTTGTGACCAATGATAGAACATGAGGATGTAGTTTAAAAAATGCATCAGAGGATGTTCAGATTGGGTAGTAGTAAAATATTCTTCAATGAGAGTGTGGCTGAGGGCTGGAGTGGGTTTCCCAGGGAAGCAATCCTGTTGCCAGCCTCTTAATGTTCAAGAAGCATCAGATGATGCTCTTAGTTTAATTCTTAGTTTGTCTTCTGTTGAGTCAGGATTTAGAATTGATAAGTCTTGGAGTCTATTATACAGAGAAAAAGGCTTCATTTAGATTTTGATCACAGCAGTAAGGCAGAATACCAACTCTTCCTTCATCTTCTTCTACAACTGAGAAGCAAAACAGCTTTAGGCAAGCGTGCATTGGCATTACTGCCTTGCATGAGAATACCAAATAATATTTGATGACATAATCCCACAATCACACTGGATCACAACAGTTACAAGCAAAACATCAGAACTAAGAATTTCTATTTTGCTGGAAAATCTGGAAAAATAAAATATAAACTCCAAAACAACAACCACCCAAAGTAACACAAAGCAGTTGGTCTAGAAAATAAAAGGAATATAAACTAAAATTAAAAAAAAAAGAAAAGAAGATGAAGGAGAATCACCCATAAAAATTATTCTGGATTATTCAAAACATTGATAACCATAAAAGGAGAAGAGATTTGGTACTCAGCCCTTTCAGAAATCATAGAAACCATGTGAATCTCAGTTCAAACCATCATTCTTGAGGTCTCCAAGCTTCCTGCTGGGCTGCTAAGATTTCTCAGGCTTCTAGGCTCTGTTTTCACAGTATTATGAGGTCCACAAATAAAGCTGTCTAGCGGCATGGTCCTGAAACTTAGTGGTAAATTGTACAGTAGGTATGCTGTTGAAACTGATTTTAGGTTTTAGGCTTTATAAGGCTACAACAAGTGAGGGTGATATCAGGAGAAGAAATCTTTCTAAAGAAGTGCTGCCTGTATTTCATCAAAATATCTTAAAAATGAACATTTTCTGTCTTTTCTGACACAACAAGATCTTTAATAAAATCAGTGCTCTGAAAAACTATAATGTTGGAAAGTTCTCAGCTAGTGTCATAAAAGTTCCAAAGTGTCAGTTGTACAACAGTGTATTTCAAGTTCAGTGCTGTTTTTTGTTGGTAGTGGTTTGTTTTTTGTATTGTTTTGTGGTTATTTTTATGAGGAAGAGTTTTAAAAGGTTTTCTTATGTTCACTTCCATAGGACAATCTTTTGATGACATCTGATAAATGCATTCTCCAATTAAAGCAACATTCTTTGGAAAATGTTTAGGTGCAAATGTAATAATCCAATAATAAATCCTGAGACACTGGACACAGCAACAACAGAACAAATTCCCCTCTTGAAGTGTCTGCATAATATATAAATTCTATAAGTACTGCACTATTGCTAGGAAAAATCTCCATCTAAATTAGTTTAAGAAGATATGCTGTCTTTTGTTTCTAACTTGGGCTTGTTTCCAGTAATCATCAGGATGAATACACTTGGGTGCTTTTTTGTTTTTTTGTTTTGTTTTTTTTGTTTTGTTTTTTGTTTTTTGTTTTTTTTTTTTGAGATTCTATGGATAGTTTTGAAAATATCAACATATCATAATTCTCAGCAAATTTTCAATGACTGAGATGATATCACTAGTTAATACCAAAGTCAAGTAAATGCAGAATAAAAAAGACTCTGATCATTTTTGATTTCTACTGATCAGGAAATAACAGTTAAATATTCCTTTTATGCTAGTCCTGTGAGATTAACCGGGCACAAATAGCTTTTTGTTTTTGGAAAACAAATCTATGTAGAGAAAAATATGTGATTTATAGGTGACTTTGCCATTTCTTTCCATCATCCAAAAGACTGAAGTAACTTCAACAATAGATACATAAAATAATCCTCAAGATTTGCATAATGCTTATTGTTTGAACTATAGATCAAAAGAATTTGCCATTGGCCTTTATACTAGCTAGAGATATTTTCAGTAGTCCTTTAACAAGGGAGTAATAAAATAATAAGTCAATTTTATCTTAATTTCTGTATGATATTTAAATTTCTTGAATGAACTTAAAAGTGAATTTGAATATGAATTGCAGCTTCACTGATTTGAGAGATTCCCATTATCTTAGATCTGAGCAAGAAGAGATACCTTACAATACCTGAGCTTTACAGCCATTCTTTCTTACAAGTCACAATATAAACAGTAATTTCTGATCATAAGGAATCTAATAAGGAGTTTTCTAACAGTAGATAACTGCTTTCCACACCAAATGCTAAATAAATGTCAAGATTTAGAGCCAATGACACTTAAAATCTCTGTTATAAATTCAGATTTCCTAATTTAATATGTTGACACAGTTGTCAACTGCATAAAAGAACATAGGGAACTTCACATTGAGATGTTGGATACATTTTAAACTAGTCAAGTTGAATTCCAAAGTCACTGTCCACCTGAGCAAAACTGCCACGTTTTTCTTCTTTCTGAAATCAAAAAGCCTGGCTCCCAAGTCTAACATTCAGTGAACTGTTTCTCAAGGGCAACGTTCTCTGCTAACTCACCCCTTTCTTTCCCCTGACTACTGTGCAGACCTAATGATCTCAGTATTTGGAGATGATATTCAGTCACAGCTGGTTTTGATTCTTCTTCTGATTTTTGGAAAGTGGAAATAAAACTCATTTTCTTTGAAGGATTGTGACATGGAAAGATCTAAGAATTAAACAGCTCCCACAATAGATCAATTCTGAAGGTGCTTCTCTTGCTTTTAATTTCCAAAATTCTACTTCTCCTGTCAGCATCAAGGCATCTCTTCCATTCATCCATTCGAACCTTGGTACATATAACAAGAAGATAAAATACCTCACCACTCCATATAATGTTACCTGATTAATTGCATAATGCCAGAAATCTCAAGGTTTGTGTCAGGAATAACAAAACTGCTATAGAAAACACATGTTTTCTATCATAAAGGGGAAAAAATAAGGTCAGTGTGGGCTTGAAGGGTTGTAAAGCTTTAGCCTGAATTATTTTATGCTTGTGAAAGTTAAGCAGATGAGAAACACATTAAATAAGATGACAGAATTTAGATTATACCTCCTCCTCTTCTCATGCCCCTGCCTGGTCTTTAGCTCAGTAGATGAATTCCCTCCCCCATTCCTCCCTTTTTTTTTTCCTTTTTTTTTTTTTTTTTTTCAATTTGTTAAGATGCTGAAATCTGCTTTGTGTGATTTATGAAGGAACTTGAAGTGATTAGTTTCACAGTGCATGAAAATTCCTCAGGTTCAGAGGGATGTCCAATCTGTTACACCGTGAGCTGTTGACTGGATGAGAACATGAGCAGCTCGGAGCCATAAGGAGATTGTGTTGAGTTATTAAACACTTGTGGTAAAGCTGCTTATTGTTAATTCCCCAATGTCCTGCTGAAGCGATCAGATAAGATCAGATCGGATTAGATCAAAGAGCCTGGGAACCAGCCTTTCAAGCAGATTCATTTAATCAATAAAGAGGGCCTCCGAAGAGAGAGAAGCAGTACCAGGATCACTAGAGATTAGGGAAGGGAAAATAAGAAACAAGAGATTATTTTCCTCTTATTTTTAAAATGTAATTCTGTAAGCCAAAGTGTGACTCTGTGTGTGTGTGTGTGTGTGTGTGTGTGTGCGTGTGTGTAAATTCTTGTAACCACAGCAGCCAAAAACAAAGTAAATGCTCCCTTAAAACTTCATTACCAAGCTGACAGTTTTAAACCAAGTATTTTGTAGTACACTAATACTTTATAAGTCGAGGGACTGTAAAAGTGTTATTAAAGCAATCAGTACCATGAAATACCTACTGTGGAAAAAAAAAAAAAAAAAGGACTCCTATTAAGAGTGTTTCAGCAGAAGCAGTTTCTGCTTTAATGATTCCCTAAGAATTGGGGATTCTGAGTGTGTTAATCTGCACAATTTCTGACCTTTCATCTACAAATAAAAATGAAAGAAAAAAAATAAAACAAGCAAGTAAACAAACAAAAATGACACTAGCATTGCTTAAAGATCTGCATGTATTAAATAAATCACGTTGTCAGGTATTACAGAATCTGCATTGCTATAATACACGTAATTGCAATACCAGTGCTGTTGTGCATGCTTATACAGTGAATGGATTCATGTACAAGTATCTACAGAACCTTGCTAAATCTGTACTAGAACATAGAAACTGTTGGTAAATTAGAATATAAGCACACACAAAAAAAAAGAAAAATTAAAAAGAAAAGAAAAAAAGGCTGAAGAGGAAAGAATTGCTTGTTAGTTCTTATGAATCTACAGTTTAACTCATTTCTGTTTTGACCTGAAATAATTTGGAGAGAGGGTAACACTTTCCTCAATGAGAATTAGTCCTTAAAGCATCACAAAAAATTACGTCTACTTTTGAAGTTTATAATTTATATTCAGAGTTAAGAAAGTATATGTATCTATAAATCTCTTCTATGCAATGTAATTTTCCATCTAGCTAGGCTGATGACTTCAGGCCCTGCATACCTTTACTGACTGTTAATTACTACGGGACGGTTTAACATTATTTTCCAAATCAGCATGCATGCGTAAAATGACTGCAATCTAATTTGACATATTATTAGTGATGATTATTGTCATAGATAAATTAGATTGAACAGAAAATAACCTTCATCCTTAGCATGTTTTAGCTCTCAGAATTAATGTGATTTGGTGAACACATATAAATAAAAGTCTGATGAGTCCCTGCTGACTGCAGGGCCTGCTGGTGCTGAAGTGTATCAATTTCATGCAGATGATGAATTCCTTAAGCATTCCATGATAATCATGCTTGATTTGACAAGACTTTCTCATGCTATTTTAGGGCCTTAATTTTCTGTGAAGTTCTGTCAAGTGTTCATCAAGCACCCACTTATCTCCCTATCTTAACCTGGCAGCCAATCGAAAGGTTGCCTACCAGTACTTCTACTGGTCCCAGTCCATTAATATTCCTGCCACGTGATTGTCCACAGAGAGAAGCCAATCAATGGCTGATTAACATTCAGGTCACATGATGCCCAAGGAGAGTAAATGAGTTACACAGTAAGACATCAAACAAATTTTCATCTTGAAAGAGTGATTGCTTTTTCTTCTGCTGTGATGTTTGTCAAATTCACTCTAGCCTTGTCCAATTAAGCTCCATGAGCTGAATGAGTAATGAAGAAACAAGAGCATTATGCCAGCATGACAGCTATGAGATGTACCACTGAATAAGAACTGCTTAAAAAAATATATATATTGAAAATAACATCTGGATAACTGGCATAATTGCTTTCAAATTTCAGATGCTGTTAAGAAGTCTCTAGTGCAAAATATAAATTACAGCGTTCTGTACAGGACATTTGCTTTCTGTCTAACTCACCATAGGAAAATGAGTTTGCATTTTCTCATAATATTATTTTGGAGATCTAAAACAAATATACGAGAACTGCCAGAAAATGTGTTCATGAACTTCTATTACCTTCTAGAGTCTCAGTGGTAACAGAAGAGCTCATCCTAATGTTTCAGTCAGCATGGATAAAACTACTCTTCATTTATTAAACTTGTGGGAAAAAAAATAAAAAAATTAAAAAAAGTAAGATATTTAACAGATGAAGTGAGGGAGGGAATAAAGTTTATGCAGTTGATTTTAGAAGAAAGCAGCTTTTCAGAACATTGATTTAAGTATCAAGTGAGAAACTGAAGTACAATAATTTGGCAGAGATTCATTAATATAATATAATGGATATGTAATTAATATAATTTCATTTCATTTTATGGAACTACTATATATTTGTTGGTAAATTAAAATTTCTGAAGGAAACATAAATGAATAGTTCAATAAAATTATAATCCTGTTTAGCAGGAAGCTTTCATAGTGGTTATCCAAAACTACTTTCTAGGACATCACTGAAAGTCTATTTACTTGGAAAGTCAATTGCATTTTAGTGCTGATACTGTACTAAATTCTAGTGATGTGTTTATAGTAGAAACCCTATGACTAATAAGGCTTTCATCCAGTCGCTGAAGGAAGCTACAGTCACCTAATGGATTACTGAAGATATGAAAGAGAGTGTTGGATCTTACTTATTAAGTTCTAGCATGAAATTAGTTAAATTCCCATGGCATTCTGAAGCAATATTTTCAAGTTGGCTTAATAAGGGTGTTAGAGCATGCCAATTAACTGGCAGCCTGAAATAAACAGTAGTTGGAGGCAGAAGACAGTTTTTATATCTGCAAAGTTAATAACATTTTAAATGGGACTGCTTGGTACAATGGTTCATGGTACTGTAAGAAAGCAAGATGTGGAACATAATGTATTCAAAGGGCCTTAAGTCAATTCTCAGCACTGCTAGTCAAGGATGGAGTCTGCAAACAGAGAAGCAGTGAATTTCTGAGAGTCAGTGGGAAGGGAGACAAGGAAGTAAGGTGCTAATAGTTCAGTGGAAGAAGAAAAGCTATGGTTGTGAAGGGGGAGTCAGGTGACTACTGCTGGAGCAACATGTGGTGAATGACTCGTCCAAAAGGCACACGCTGGAAGACACTGTGTGAAGAGGGAAAGCTGTAAAAGAAACAGCCTGTGCAGAAGGATTCATTTAAATGTGAAATGGTATATACTGCTTGTGTAAAGCACAGCTTTTAATAAAGTAGCACAGTAAACTTCAGAGCTTAGCGGTGCCTTGACATGAAATATTAGCTCATTAGATTGCTGTTTCACTTGTTCCTGCTGCAGCCATGCCACAGAGAATAACAGGCTTCAAACCATTAGCTGCTCAAATGTTACAAAAACAAAAAAATGTTGAATTTTGTTATAAGCAGCACCATTTGCTGACACGTTTAAATCAACAGTGGAGAAGGTGTCTAACTTTCTGTCAGTCACATTTAGGCGGTTATGAATAAAAGAGTATTCTACTTTCTGCATAACTTTGCATAATAATAGTTTTTCATGCAAACTATTGTTTGCCTTAATTGTTGTTTCAACAGCTGTTTTCATTAAATTGTAAAGCTCTTTGTGTCTAATCCTCTGAGCTGCACTATTGATAACAAGAACGTGCTGAAGCTAGCTTTAGAGAAAGAGAGCCTCTGCCAAGCTGGAAAGCAGTCATGAAGTTACTTGAGAAATAAGATCCTACAGTGGGACTGGTTGTGCAGCTAAACCGTTAGCCTTTTGAAAAGGACCTTGCTCTGCACCCTTATGGCTAAATTGACCCAACAACTTATCAGTGCTTTTATTTGCTGAGTGGTTGTCCATGAAAGGTCTCAGTGCTGAATCCAAGCTGTAATCAAAGCCTCCATCAGTACCAGCACCCTGATGACACAAATGGCCAACCTTTCAATGAGGCTGGCCAGCTTCCAGCCACACCATTTTGAAAATACAAAGAGGCTGTGTTGTGCTGTGGAATTCATTTTCTTGTTTACTTCCTACAGAAACAAGAGCATAATCAGCACTCAGTGCATCGGATCAGACCACTGAGTTGTTGACAGAAGCTTGGAGAGGCTTGCCAGCTTTCCACATGAAACACTGGCTTTCTTCTAATACACCCCACACCGTCTGTGGCCCTGCCAATTGTAGCACATCAGAGCGACCATTGAGATAATGACCGTGAAGTCTCATGATACACTTTGATGAAGTGTAACATTTTTTAAAGGATTTTTGTCTGTGCCAAAATGATAGAGACAGCTGACTAAAAATCACCCCATCAAAATCAGGGCTGATGAACAGCAGGCAGAGAGACATGTGCTTCCACAAGGAAAAGGCAGGAGCTTTCACAGCTAGATTCTCAATGACTATGTGTGCTGCAGATTCCTTTATTTTGTTTTTAAATGATCCTTTGTTTCAAATGAATGTACTTCAGTTTTCCAAGACAGCAATTTCCCAGAATACATGTATCTTTTTCTTTTTTATTATTATTATTTATCATCAAAAAACTGATTCAGCATTTTCCTTTCCTAATTATGATTAAGTACCTTTATTACGCAGGCCAAGTTTATTTCTTACAGTTACTTTTTTTTCAGCCTAGCAGAGCAGAGTTTTGTAAATCTGGAGCCTAAATAACTCCACAGGCACTCTAAATTATGTAGTGGCAATTGGGTAAACCAACTCTGCCTATGGTAGAACAATTGGAGATGTGTTTTCCGTGTAAACCACAGGGAAAATAAGAAGCAAGACAGTCACTTAAACTTTTACCCTGGTTGTATCCGGAGTGAAATATCTTTTGTAACAGGAAATTCATGACTAGCAATGGATGCATTGATACATACCAGGGGTAAAGTGCCTGGTTTTGGAGGTTAGAGAAAGCCTACAGAAATTCTTGAAGTGGCCATTTACGATGGAGCTAGACCACCCCACAACAGTGATGGAAGTGTGGTTAGGGGATCTTTGAGCTGAATCAATTTGAGTTGGAATTTTCCCAGCATATCACAGTTACATAAACACCTGTGCGAAGTATCTTTGAGCTGAATTGACAACATAGGGGTGCAGAGAGGAAGGAGGGAGAGAAATGGAGCGGGAAATGGAAAGCTATTTTCAGTAATATTCAACATTTCCTTCTAGCAGAAGGTTAGTCTGAAGGATTGCATTTTAATCTGTCTTTACTGTTACCAGTACAAGAACTCATGTATTTCTTTTATGTGTCCTCAATACTGTAAGCCTGCAATGATTCTGTTAAAAATATCTCTTTTATTGCCTATTAAAATGCATTTTTTTGCCAAGCTCAAGCATAAGATGCATACTGAAGACCTACAGTCATGAAGGAGGATGAAATAGCCTTCTGAAAGAGAAGAAAAATTCTGGCATTTGAATAAAGGCACAAACCTCGCTTTGAACCCAGGTACACAGCATACTGAAACCAGTACTATTATAAGTGTGCAGAATTCAGAATTTTCCACAAGACATATGTGGCAAATACAAAGCTTTTTAGTTTCAGTTTACACCCCTTGTTCCATTTTGACTAATCAGTACAGAATTTTTTTTTTTGTAATGGGAAGGTTGTTTTTTTATTTTTTATTTTTATTTATACTTTCTTGCAGTTGGAATCTATAGATGTTTCAGCAGGCTTGTCTTCTTTCTGAAAATGCTTCGTAAAAGAGAGAGGGACTACTTGAGTGGAAGGGGATACCTCCTATTGAGATACAGTCTCTGCAGCAGAGTAAAAGACATACTAGTGCTTTGCTCTGTCTGGAGACTGCCTCTTTGCTCTGCTGACTTGATACAAAATAAGTCAGTCCCACCATAAGTTGTTTTTCATATATTAAGAAAAAAGTACAGAAAAAAGCATCAAAAATGACAAGATTTAATGCAGTTTGTGCATAGCAAAACTGGGCAAAACTTCTAATTTTTTACCCTCCAGCCCAGCAACCATGAAGCAACTCAGATCGGCTAAGCAGTAGGACAGATGTGATTGTGAGACGTGAAGATTAGAACATGTTTTTTCAGTGAATTTTGATAAAGTGGGCTTTCATACATCTCCAGTTCTAAACACAGTTTAGGTTGGGCCTTACACAAAGGATGTGCTATGCCCTACTATGGACGTAACAGTAGATGTATGCTGGGAAGCTGGTGCATCTCCAGTCATTGAGTGGTTTGGAATTACCAAAAAAATACTTTTTAAAAAGTCCATTCTGGCCACATTTGCTGCTAACGTGGTGAATATCCTGTGCACCTAATGCAGACAAAATGTAGTCACAAAAGAACTGACAGTGCATAGGCACTACCATTCTCTTACCTTCACGGAGGTAGAAGCCTTGCATGAAACTTCATCAGCACAAAGAGTAAGCATTTTGCCATCCTCTAAAGGTAACACATCTATGTTTTAGGTTTGCCTACAGAAACGATGACCAAATTTTTATTGAACAGTTTAGTAGTGTTAAACCAGGAAAACTTTTCTGTCTTACAGAAAAAGCTAAAGGAGACAAATAACTGAGGAAAGAGATACCATTGCATTGTGTGTGTGCAGACATGAATGAACTAGGAACTATTCATAGCAGTTGAATGTTATTTTCCATCTGCTTCCTTTTCTTGAAAGAATGTCCTGGGAGTATTAATTTTGGAAAGCAGTTCAAACAATGTGATTATTCAAGCTGGCCTTATTTTTACTAACTAATGGATGCCAGTGCACATGGATAAGGTAAGCTCCCAGCAGCCTGGATAGGAATCACAATAATTAAAAAGACTTAAAGATTTGTACATTAAAGGCAAAGGCTGCGTTCATCTCACCCCAATTTTTTACTCGCATATCCCAAAAAAATGAGCAGGAAAGGGAGAACTGAATCAGGCAGTTTTAAAGCATCTCTGGGTGGGCATCTGTCACTGATAAGCAATGTTGATGGAGCTTTGCTGCAGGGAATATTCAACGGTAATATATTCCTAGCCGTACCAGTGAATTTATTCATTGTGGGTGCCAGCAGGAGAAAGCTGAATGAATTCAAAGGAAATGAAGAAAAGGTTGTGGGAAGAAGATAATGAAAGGAACAGGGAGAAAGAAAAAAAAAAAAAAAAAGACACTNAAAAAGACACTTAGCAGTGTAGGCACATGTGTTTCACTGTTTCTCAGATTTCTTGAAACTGAGCCTAACTGAAATGACTAATAGTCAGAATTCAAACATAATATCATGACAGTCCAGGCACTGGAAACCACTTCTTTGCAGAGTCTTTAAGGACTAGATGTTGTGGATTATGACTGGAAGAACTAGCATCTGTTGTATTCACCCGAAGTCATCTATAATATTCAATTTTCCCCTGTGGTTTAAGGATGAGCATTTTCCTTCTTTGTTGCTGTTCTTGTTGCTAAATCAGTGTGCCAAATAAAAAAAATGAGAGAATTAGTTTATTTCTGATTTTCTTTATATATACAAAAAAGAAAAAAAAAATAAAGATTAAAACAAATAGAACTTATTGTGAGGAAAATAATGAGCTAGATAATATAAGGTACTTCAATTCATACAGGAAAAACTCACTTCTCAATATATGGAATAAAATTAATTGGGAGTGACATTGTGCTATGTGACTATGACTATGCACTCAAACCATAAGAATTTTAATATCAGTTGTTAGAATTTTCGCAAGTACAGTTAATTATAAGTTTTAATTGATTGTTTTTCATTTAAGATAGAAATGAGTGATTTGGCTACAATTCAAAATCAACCTGAATTTAAGCAACAAAATATTTATTGCATAAAAGTTATAAACAATTAAGATAAAATTCACAATAACCTATGTTACCATGTTCAAACAGGGCAACAGCACATACTTTCCTCATCCAATTTGAATGAAACTTCTTGCCACATCAGACACTAAGGTATTAAAAGATACAGTTTCATAGAAAACTGTATAATTTTCATGCCAAGTTGATTGTACTTACATTGCACTGGGTTTAAAATCTCCTGAGGTCACTCCAAAAGTAATACCTTCTATTTACTTCCATGGAAACTACAACAAAGAGCACAATAACACTGTTTGATTGAGCTATTTCACAGCTACAAAATCACTATTTTTCAACATAGTCACCACCATCAGTTATGCATTTTCACTAGCAATGAACATGAGCCTGCATGTTGTGCTCATAAATGTGTGCACCAGTGGAAGTGACCCACTTTCGCTGTCGCAGCTACCACCCATCTCCTCACAGTGCTCACATCCCCCTGCTGCATGGTCTCCATAAATGTTCAGCAAGCATCAGTGGGTGTCAATGGATGCCATTTTTTCTACATAGAGAAATTCAGTCATAGAATCATAGAATCACAAGGTTGGAAAAGACCTACAAGGTCATCCACACAATGTCACACCTTGGCTTCATATACACTCTAATGTCAGATGCCATTATGTCACACTGCCCTTTGCTGCCATTTGTCACATGGCAACAAAATTTGACTGAATATTGGTGGCTAAGTTCAACCTCTACTGCAACACCATCACCATCTGCCTCTGATATCATGGACCCACATGCTAAAATAAAAAGCATTCATTTCAGAGCAGGCTAATACTATGTGAAATGCATCCAATATATAATAATGAAAAGGTTTTATTTATTTATTACCCCAGAGGCAGAATCTGGTAGGTAAAAGGTGCAGTAACTTGACTTTGTTTTTATTCTCCAACCTGTTATAAGGCATACTGAACATTTTAAATCTACATAATGAATAAAAATTAATTTTAATAATAATAATAATAATAAAAATAAAAATTTTAATATAAAAATTATGGAGTGTTTCAAGATCAGCTTGCCCTCAGATATAGAAAGTAAGTGAGGGATGCGACTGCTCCACTCCTTTTCCTTTCATACAATGTGTCCCTACACGTACATTTCAGCAACACTGCCAACATATACTACACTTTGTCTCTTCAAATTCTGACATTATAGATAAGCAGCCAAACACTTTTATGTATATGCAAGTCCTCAGGCTGTAAAGAGACACCTTTTGATTAGGTAAAAATGTGACTGTGGTACTGTAGATCCTCGCTGACGAGGTCTGAATCTTTAGAAGAACAAGATGCCTTTCTCCTTTCTCTCCTCAGATGTTATATTTATATATCAAAATAAATGAGGAAGTATTTATTCCTGTTTTGGATAGATGGTTCTTTGAATACCAAAATTTTGTATCCAAGAATGAAATTGAAGACCCAGCTGACCAATCCTTTTTAGACCATCTGAAATTGCAGTAGGATGTATGTTCACGTTCTCTTCTGCATACTGTTATCAGGAACTGTAAACTGCCTAAACCACAACCACAGGACTTGGCAGAGGCTGGATGTCAGTGCCTTGGACCTAATGTACCTGGATATAGGGGCAGAGGATAAATCTACACAGTGAGCTGTTAAGCTTAATTAAGCATTTGAACTTGTTCTTTAATTTTGCAACAGTGTTGATTTTTTATATATATTAAACTGGAAATATTAACTAAAAGTAAATGCATTTTCCCTCAAAGCAAAACAAAATCTTCCTCTTCCTGGTTACATGAAACTTCACTGTTGTGAACTGAAGCCATCAGCAATTTTAAACTCAAAGATAACACTTACTACAGCTTGTCTAACAGCATACATGGAAATAGTGTCTCACTCCAATGCAACAGGCAGGTTGCTGTGATTCATTAAGAGGTTACATTTTGTACACACTATAAATCCCTTTCAGGTACAGTGAGAAGAATTATTTACCCTTGTACTCATTGCAATAAAAGTTTTTTGCTTCTAGGAAAACAGCTGTCCTCTTCTTTTCTTTTCTTTTC
>VXAB01001060.1:0-18959 GCA_013399175.1 Odontophorus gujanensis
ACAGTTTTTATTTTTTCCTCTAACCAGAAAATGGAAAGAAAGGAAAGCAGCACCAAGTACTCTGACATACATAGTTATTCTCTTCTGAGACAGGTATACCAGTAACTATCAATGATCCATGGAGCTGGAACATTGATTCTTTAACTCCCAATGCACTACATGATGTTATGATGTGGAATACCAATAACAAAAATCATAGAACCATGACACACAGTAACACTACTGATATAGCAAATTCTTAGCTATGAAGTGCTATTTTTCAGCAGTCAGCACTATTAGCTATGCATTTTTGCCAGCAGAGAACAGGAACCTACATGTGTGCTCAAAAATATCTGCATCGGAGGTGACCACTATATCAGACACCACTGTTGAAATGTTCTACCTATAATCTCACTATGCACACATTGAATTTCTGGTCTCCATAATCATTCAGTAAGCACTGATTAACGTCAATAAGTGCATTTTATTCCGCATGAACGAATTCAATGACACAACTTTGCCCCATACACATTTTCATGTCAAACACCATTGTGTCATACTGCCTCTGCTGCCATCTGTCACATGGCAACAAAATGGATTGGTATATTGGTGGAAAAGTTCAATGTCTACTCCATACCACCATCTACCACTGTTGTTGAAATACAGCATAATAGAAGAGTAGGCTTTCATTTCAGAGCAGCCCTTACTGCAGTGAGTGATCCCCAAGTAATCAACTTTTACCTGTGAGACCTGGTGTAGGGAACCTGCTTTGGCAGGAGGATTGGACTTGATGATCTCTTGAAGTCCCTTCCAACCCTATGATTCTATGATCACTGGAGAAACTTATTACCTTAAACCATTACTTTCTTTCATCTTTTTGCATCATTCTTTTATTCATTTTTTTTCCACACATTTGTGACTGATAAATATGGCACTACAAAGTGTTCCCTCTCTGCTTTATGTATCATTGCTGACTATTTTTTGATGTTTCGAATGAGAGTTACTAAATAAAATAAAGCTGAACATTATATTAAACTTAGAACGAGGTCTTGATGCATGTGATACTGCTTTTTGAAAAACTGAATTGTTCTACTCCAGATGGGTACAAACAATATTTCTGACTGTCAAAGAGCATACATCTGAGAATATAAATTTAGGTCATCACAATAATAAAAGACTGTTACTTCTGTTATTTTGAGTGAATACAGAAACAGCAGGAATCTCAAGGAGAAGTATTCCACTGAAACTAGAATTAGTACCTTTTATTTTCATATGGATAAATTATCTAAATTCCTTGCTGTATCATCTGTGTGACTGACTGTCATTCTTAATGTCAAACATCACTTATTTTCTATTTAATGACAGTCAGTGATGCAAGTCTTCTGGCACTTCATGCTGAAGGACCCATACAATAAGCCTTTTGCTGAATATAGGCTACAATATAATAATACAATACAATAATCATTACAAAGAAGATAAATTAGCAAAATAGAAATGCGTTAGGAAGGAGTCTGTTAGATTTAGGGAAAGAGTTAGGAGTTCCAGTCTCTATTCAAATCACCCCTGCAATAGCTGATGAACCAGAATTTGTTGGCAAGAAATGGAGGAGTGCATTAAAGTGGTTGAGAGAAATTTTTGTTAATCTTGAAAAGGTGCAGTTGTAGACCAAATAATGAAAGGACAGACAAAGAGAAATGAAAATGTTGCTTCATAGGGAAGAATATGAAAAAAGGAAAAGGGAATAATGGATTGCTGTGATGTGTAGCAAATTAGATAGTATCTTTTATGGTTAGATGTGGAAAAGAACAGGAGCAGTAGATGTGTACTTGTGAAAGAGAAAAAACAAAGTGACCCCGTACAGAGTGTGCTTCTAGATCATTTTTTGCTTACAGACTAGAGTTGAAGTCTGAGAATTCTTAAGGATGCACAATGTATTACAATGTAGAGGTAAAGTAAGAAATAGTAATTATATGTCCTCAGTCCATTTTGGTATTTGCTCACTAGCTTCTCCTTTCCTGTCTCTTCTACTCTCTCTTGCAGTATATAACATAATGATATCAGTAAATTGGAAAATACAATAGGAAATGTCTCCTTAATTGAGAGTTCAAAGACAAATACAAAAACAGGAAATGTAAGAATATGATTTGGCATGAGGTTCATTCTTATTCTGAAACCTGAAATGGGTCTGGCTTCACTGACATTGTCAACATAATCAGTAAACAACATTTTATAGCAACACAAAACTAAGAATTGCAAGCACCATTTGTAGGACCATACTAGAATTTTTCTTTATGTCTGCTGACTGCTCAGAGAACCACTCTTTATTTTGCAGAAGAAAACATACTAAGAATTAAAAACGAGTATAGCTAGATATTCTACCTTTCTCTTTCTTTCAGTCAAAAGAATGGAGATGGTGTTAATCCCAAATGAGTTTTTATGGAAACAGTGCCACACACACACACACACACACATAAACTTTTGGCAATGTTTGCAAGCAACAGCTGTGACAATTTCAACTTGTCAAAAAGCAAAGAAATAGGGAAAGATAAAGCCAAATTGGAAAAAAATGATTCTTGGAAATACTGAAATTCTGAAGCCTAATGTAACATCTCTGTTTATCTGTGACAATATGCTGGAAAGATAAAGAAATCTCCTTTGGGCTCTCCTAAACCAGGTGTGTCCTTTCAAAGATTTAATGAGCTAAAGATCAAGAAAGAACTATAGCTCATGCAGTCTTCCACCCTGAATTTCATATTCCTGCTTCCCTCGATTACGACTATATTGATTCCATCTAATTTTTGAGCAAGTGTACTTTCTTTGAGCGTACCACCTCTCTCTGATTCTACAGGGAGTGGAAAATTTAACCCTTCTTTGATAGCTTGTTTCAAAAGTTAACTTAAACCTACATTCAAAAGGTCTTCTTTGCCTCTAATTTGAACTTATTCAATGTTCTCTTTAAATCATTGCCTTTCAGGTTGATCTAAAAGCCTTTGCAAGATTTATGACTTCTTTTCTGAATCATAGAATTGCTCAGCTTGGAAAAGTCTAACCGCAACTAAACCATACTACTCTAACAACCCACAGCTAAATCATGTCCCTGAGCACCACATCCAAACTGATTTTAAACACATTCAAGGATGGTGACTCAGCCACCTCTCTAGGGATTCTATTCCAGTGCTTAAGTGGGTGGTGATGCACTGGAACAGGTTGTCCAGGGAAGCTGTGGAAGCCCCATTTTTGGAGGCATTCAAGGCAAGACTGGATGTGGCTCTGGCAGCCTTGTCTAGTGGTTGGTGACACTGCCTATGGCAAGGGGGTGTTGAAACTATGTGATCTTTGAAGTCCTTTTCAACTCAGGCCATTCTGTGATTCTGTGATATGATTATATTAACAAACCTTTCTGTAAAGAAGATTTTTACTGATATCCAATCTAAACCCTCCCCAGTTCAACTTGAGGTCATTTTCTCTTGTCCTGTCAACTGCCACCTGTGAGAAGAGACCAACTTTGCTCTCACTGCTATCACCTTTAGGGAATTTGAAGAGAACAATAATGTCTGTCCTCATACTCCTCAGACTAAACATCCCCAACTCCTTCAGTCACTCCTCATAGGGCATATTCTCCTAGCTTTTCACAAGCCTTGTTGTCGTTCCATGGACCTGCCCCAGCACCTTAGTGTCCTTTCTGTACAGAGATGACAAAAAGTGAACACAGTACTTGAGGTGAGGCCTCACCAGTGCTGAGTGTGGGGGCAGAATTACTTCCCTAATCCTGCTTACCACACCATTCCTGATAAATAGGGAAGTATAATAATAGGGAAGCCATTGGATTTCTTAGCCACTTGGGCACACTGCTGGCTCATACTCAGCTGATTGTCCATCAGTACACAAAAGTCCCATTCCATCAGGCAGCATTGTATCCACTCCTGCCCAAGCCTGTATGTTTGCCTGGGGTTGTTTTGACCAAAAATGAGAGTTGCTACTATTCTTTGTTATCAAATAGCAAGTTTCATTTAAATATTAACGTATAAACATCTCTTAAAAATTTCAGTTCTTGAATTGCTACCTGAATAAGAACTCATTAGAGAGAATATTGTTCTTGGAGGCAAAATCTATTCCTAACTCAGTCAGTATTCCTCTCCTTTGTGGACCATTATATCACAGCAGGGCATTGAGAGAACATGCTGAACTGAATCTTAAAGTAGATATTCTGATTGTTTTCAGTTACTGTTTTATATATATATTCTCTCTGTATACAGTGTACTGCATACTCAAACAATATTAATTTTATATGTGTATCCTTTTTTTACTAAAATTGCCTATCAAGCAAGCTTTCACCTTCTCTTTAAATGTCAGATCTTCCTCATTCATAATTCTGAAAAATATTTGTGCCATATCATATTTTTCTTCAGCTATCTTCTAAATAATTAATGAAAATAGTTGAGGTATGATATTAACTTCTGTGGAAACACATAGCTGGTCACCACCAGTCATTGCTGGTGACTGATTCTTACCTGCCCTTCATAAAGTGTAAAAGGCTTGCTTTACTATCTCTAGCTGCAATTGGTAATTATCTGCACATCTTTGAAGTAAGTATTATAGCATTTTTATCCACATCTCAAAAGAAACTTGGTGCAGGAAAAAGATTTGAGAAGACTGTCTGTCTGTCTGTCTGTCTGTCTATCTATCTATCTATCTACCTATATCTAAAAGTAGTTGTAACAAAACTGCAAAAAACAGTAACATAAGGTGCTAAAAGCAAGAACAACAGAAAAATTTCAAAAGCATAGAGGAAAAAATGAGAAAAAAATAAAAAATAAAGAACCCTGATCCAACTTAGTAGTGAAGATTCATATGCTTTCCAAAGTTTTCTTCTCATTATATCTGGGAAATGTTTAGTGAATTTCACTTTACCAATTCACTCTTTCTAGGATATTCCAAATCAAGACTGATTTTGATGCAAATTTTTTAGTGTGAACATACTTTCATTCAGATGTACACTTTTAAACATAACTCACTTCCTTTGAAATACATTTTTAATGTCAAACCCTTTTAATACATTCCTGGTGAATGTAATAAATATTCCTCAACCATTCTCATTCTTCTTTTACTCCAAAAAGCCTGGTGGAACTAGATTTGAATTCTGAATTGTCTTTGAGGGGATACATTTGCAAACTAACTCCTTACCCATGCCCCCTGGCCTTGAGTCTGATTCTCAAGTATCATATCCTTGAAGAATTTCTGAACTGTCTAATAAAATTTTTCTTAACAGCCATGATACAATGGTGTTGATACAAATGGTAGTATTCCCTAATACACTATCAGAGCACAGAAATTAAAAGTAATGATTTCCAACTGTTAAAATAAGTTATTTTAAGCTCACATCTTTTCTTTCCTGCTTGAAGCTTGTTTTCCTGTTACTACCTTTTCAGTTTGCAGAATTTTGTTGCCAACATTCTTTTACAGCTACTGTGCAATTTTCCCATCAGTACTCCTGTTACTATCAACAGAGCCACAGATTAATTTATGATACACCAGACACTGTAATCACTCTATTCTCTATCATTTTAATTTCTGTAATTTAATCTAAAATGCTTTCTACTCTCAGAATTTCTTTTTTTTTTATTTATGATAACTTGGTAGATGGGATTGCTATTGAATATATGACATGTAATGAGCAGATTTTATCTGTTTCTTTATCTTCATGATTGCTGTTATTCTTTATTTTAATTGTGCTCTGGTTCAATAAAAGATCATGCAAATATGAGATGAAATACTAGCATGAATACATGAATACTTTACACACAATGATCAATACCTGCTGTTTGCATCCTTTTCCTTTCCACATTCTTTTCCTTTTCTTGACGTGACAATGAACACTTGTATTTTTTAAACACTCAGGTTCTCTCAAATAATTTCTTTTTAAAACTTTCTAGATAGATTGTCAAATGACAAACGGACAGTGGTCTAGCTCAAAAATATCATTTATATAAATGTTGTTTTTTTCAAAATGAAATAAAAGTGGTAAATGCTGTGGTTTTGAATAGTTGCTATATCTGAGCTGAAAATAAATCATTTGAACATGAGTAGAAATGAATTCTAAGATATCTAGGAAGCAAGGGTCAGCCTGTATACTATCTGCATAGGACAGAACAATTTCAACTTGTTGAAATTTTAGATCTCTGCATATATTCTGGGCTGAGGTGAGTAAGATGGTCAGTCAAATTGGGAAAATTCTACCAAATGTAATTCAAGTACATAGAAAATCTGTTTAGATGTCTTGTTGTTGCAGACAGAAAGAATGTGGAAGTAACAATGAAATAATTAGTGATCTACACTTGTAGAACTACGGTTATTGTATATATTGTAGTACAGTCCAAGATGATTGAATTGGTTTTCATAGAGTCAAAGAATTGTATGGGTTGGAAGGGGCCTCTAGAGATCAACTAGTCCAACCTCCCCTGCCAAAGCAGCTCCCTAGCCCAGGTTGCACAGGTAGGTGTTCAGGTTGATCCTGAATGTCTCTAGAGAAGGAGACTCCACCACGTCTCTGTGCAGCCTGTGCCAGTGTTATGTCACCCTCACTGTGAAGAAGTTCCCACACACATTTGTGCTGAACTTCGCATTCATCAGTTTGTGGCCATTTCCCCTTGTTCTACCGCCACACACTGCTGAGAAGAGTCCAGCCTCGTTCCTTTGCCACCTGCACCTTAGATATTTATAGACATGGATAAGCTCCCCCCTGAGTCTTCTTTTATTTTCAAGGTTGAACAGACCCAAATTTGTCAGACTTTCCTAATAAGAGAAATGTTGAGGCTTTTTATCATCTTTGTGGCCTTCCACTGGACTCAAGGAGATCCCTGTCTTTTTTGTATGTGGGAGCCCAGAATTGGACACAATATTCCAGGTGAGGCCTGACCAGGGCAGCAGAGAGTGGGGGGATCACCTTCCTTGACCTGCTGGCCACAGTCTTTATTGCACCTCAGGACGCCATTGGCCTTCTTGTCCATGAATGGATTTTATATGTGTTAGAATGAAGTGGTCAAAAGTGTATTATACTTCTTTGGCAGACTATTGCTAAGATTGTTATTTTATTCTGAAGACTACACATTCAAAATGTCATGTTAATTAGTGTTACAAAGCACAGATTACAATTGCCACAGATTATTACAGTTTTCAACTTGGTCTATATAACCACTTCATGGAGACAGCACAAATCATCCTACCGAAAAATAAAAGACCAGAACCCTGACTGCTTTACAAATAAATAGTTAAGAGTTCTCTTCAACAGAAAATACCCTTCACTACTCAAGTTTTCTTTTGACCTGAATCTTGAGCAGGTATATAGAGAAATAGTTGTCCTAGATGAAACATTTCCCCTGATGTTTTGAAATTTTTCACTTAAATAACTTAAAGACAAAAAAAAAGTACTTTTAAATTTAATCAAAATTTTGAATACAACACCAATAAAAATTTCATTAAATGAATTTTAAAAAATAAGCTGTTTAAGTATCTAACAACTTTTAAAACTTCTGAACTTGAATTTTTTAATGTTTCATTTTCAAATTCTTTTCTCAAGGGAACATGAAGAAGAGTAAAATATTGGGTCTGGAATGACATGCCTCCCTTTGTATTCCAATTAATTCAGATTCTGTCCATACCCTATTCCCAAGCTCTTCAGTCTGTTAATTAGGGAAATAAAATCATTTTTATTTATTAATTGGGAATATGAAAAATATTTTAAATCGTATTATCCAGTTTGTCATGATAACTGTCTGGTTTCAGAAAAACATTTTGGTTCAAAAATTTTCTATTAACATATCTTGGAGAAGTCTGTTTATTCATTGGGTATTTTTCTGCGTGGACACCGTCCTAGTTTCTTCATTTAATTTCAAGTGACTTTATGTTCTTTCTCCAACACAGGATATGAGCCTGGACAGAACTATATACAGTCATCTTTAAAATCTTAAAAAGGGAAGTGAGAGAAAAAAAAATAAAAACAAGAGCATGAAAGAAGAAGAGAAATAAATTCCAAAGCTTATATTATTTTCAGTATTCCAAAACATTCTCTGTTCATTATTAGAAAATAGCAATCATTTCCATGGCACATAGGGTTGTTTCCAAAGCCAGCTCATTCTGAATAGCATCAGTAAGATAAAAAAGCAAGAGGTAAGAACGAGACCTTAACAACTTTTCAGTTATAAGAATCCAGAGGAAGTCCCAAGAACAAGGAGAATTGGAATGACACCAAAACTTCAGATACAAAAGAAAAAGAATGATAGTCACATCAGACAGATATTAAAAAGGAAGTAAAACTGGAAATGTTTATAAAGCTGTCAAATTATATACCTTCTTTATATACCTTCAAGGAGAACCAGAAGAATTCAAAAAGAATTTTTAACAGTAACTAAAGGCACCGTTACCCAGAGACAGTGAAAATGTGTCTAAAGCTGTACTAAAGGAACATAATCTAAAAAGTACATAATTTATTTTCCTTAAAACTCTCATCCTTTAAATAACGATACCCTGATCTGACTCATCCCACCTGGTGGTGTTTGTGTGCCTAAGAAGTGAATGCTTCCTGGCTCCCTCCCAAAAAGTAGTGTTGTACTAATGAGAAGTCAGGATAAGAATTCTTCATTGCTCTGAAGAGTTTTCATGTTGGAGCGAAATTCATTCTTAAGGCTTACTATGCTGATATATGTAAAGGTTATCTGGACTACAGCCAACTGAGAAAGGCTGTCAAAGCTGCTTTTCACAATTAAGGTATGATTTCCAAAAATAAATAAACCTATTTTCTTTAGCTTTTGATCCCAGAGGATTCGAAAGTGTGTCAGCTTCCTTCACTGAACATTACCTGTTACTGAGATCTCAGTTCTTTTTGTCTCTTCTAGATGGATTTTTATTGCATAAACTTGGAAAACAGCTGCCATAAAACACAGTTAAACATCTTCCAGTAGCACACATTTTTAGAGTTCTTTATTCCAAACAATTCTGGAAATAGGTCACTGTCTGTTTTCTCACTTTGCACCATAAGAAATTCTTAGCCAGTGAAGCTGCAATTCACTGCTAGAGCAATGAGAATATTTTTCAGGGAAGCCCATATTTTTGACCTTGTACTATATATGATTTATCAAATCAAATAATATTTATGATTTTCTAAAAAAATGAGGATTTTCATGTTCATAAACTCCTTACTCCAATACCCTTCCCATTGTGAGCACAGCTGTAGGGTCAGACAAGGTTGCTAAGGCTTTTTCCTCTTGAGGACTGGAAACCTTTCAAGAGAGATGATACCACCTCTCTGTGACCCATCCCACTGCCTGACTGTCCTCTTCTCTCAATCCTCTGTGATCTTAATCAGCTCACTGCCTAACACAGACCCAGAACCTTGTCAGTGGAGCTGACTATGGCCACTTGCCCATTCCTCCTGGTATGGGCTCCCTCTAGGGTCTTTTCTTCTCCTTGTGCTGTTCTCTTTGAATGGCAGCCTGACCTACACGTGCATGAGCTTGTCATCCTATTTGGCATCACCTGCAAAACTGCCAGAGTTTTTTCTCCAGTTCATCACTGGAGAATTAAATAAGACAGGTGTCAACGGTTTGCGGGACAGTTTGACCCGGTACCGTGACAATTGAGGCAGGGGATCCATGGGCCCACACCCTGGGGAAGGGGAAGGGGGAAAGGGAAAAAAGGAGAAGGAAGATGGGCCTAAGAACAAAACAGCGGCAATGATCTGAGGAGGAAAGCTAATTTACTAAATAAGATATCAGAAAGCAAAATAACACACTATAATACAATATAATTGGAATTAAAGCTAATAAATCAAATAAAATGAGCAAGAGAGAGTGTCCGATGAACCGAAGGCCTTACGCTAACGCTGAAGGTGAACGGCTGCAACAAACACCCACTACTGAAGCTCGATCCCAAAGGAAATACAGTGTCCCGTGACTGCAGACAGTTTTTATCTTTCCCTCTGGGCAAAAACACGTAAAAATACAAAGCATCTCACAGTCCTCTGGGGAATGTAGTTCTTCTTCTTTTCTGAGACAGGTATATCCCTAACTATTGATGATCCACGGAGCTGGAGCATTCACTCTTCAACTCCCAGTACACCACATGATGTCATGATGTGTAATATCAACAACACAACAAAAACCACAGAACCATGACAACAGGTTGTAGGGCAGGATATGTAACACTGGAATCCAGGTAGAACCAAATAAGTAACCAATATCTCCGAGCCCAATTACCCAACCAGGTATTTACCCATCTGATACAGTATCAGTCCAGACTCTACTCTCTCAGTCACGAAGATATTTTAGAAGCCTTTCTGAAGTCGGTGTAACTGACATCTCTTGTTCATTGTTAGTTCAGAATAAGTCCTGATTCAACCTTTTTCAGTCGTGCAGACTGTTCCAGTCACAGTTTTTATTTCCTTGTGATCCCAGGAATGTGCTCCAAAAGGACCTATGGTCTGATTTTATCATGGGCTGAAGTGAGAGTGACTTGCATTTTCCCATACCAGCTTTCTTCTTCTTTTTCAAAATGGATGTGATATTTGCCTTTTTCCAGCTGTTGGTAAACTCCCCTGATCTTCACCATCATTGAAGAAAAAAATGAGAGTTGTCAAACCAGTCATCTCAGCACAATCATGTGCAGACCTTAATGTCCAACAAATTTGTATGGTTGGATTGAATTAATACAAGTAGCCCATGACCCTCACCAACTGATAGTAGCTCTCCTCCTTGAACCTTTTTGTTCTAAGAGTAAAGGTTGCGCAGAACTTAGTGAAGACTTTATTTATTTATTTATTTATTTATTTCAATTTCTGTTAGAAGTCCATTTGGGAGAGGAAAGAGTACGAGGCTTTTCAGACACGGGATTATGTTACGTAATGTCTGTTTGTAGACTGGGGAATACCAACAAGAAGTCTGATTTTTGTGCAGACTAATATCACACATACACAGTATATATGCACATATTCTCCTACACTCTATACCTACACTGATGCTAGCATCAGTGCAATGACTACATAATATGAAACATTCATTTTCCTTCAGAAGTGTTGATAATAGTATCCCAACAAACTCCACAAATATATAATATTCTTATCACTCATCATCATATGGACATGTATACATCCATCTTTTTCTTACTAAAACTTTCTTTTCTTATATTTGACCTGATGTGGGTATTTTGACTTATAGAAATGGCTTTGAAAAACAAGATTGACATATTTTGAAAACAAAACTTTTTTTTTTTTTTTTTTTTGCAGTCAAAAGGTTGAAGAGCGTGTAGATTGTGTTATGCATTTAGCGAGGAATGTTGCTAATGGTTACCATGGTGACTCAATAAGAAAGCCAGAGGGCTCACTTGTAAATCATGCTGAACTCCTGAGACAATGCTTTGATTCCTAGAGCTATCAGTCAAACTGAGAATCACAACCATGGCAATTAGCAGCGCGTTTCCAAAGCTCACCACAGAATGCAGGCTCATGGTTTCTTAGAGTGTTTGCCTCCCTGAAATCATGCAGTAGTGAAGGGAGAGAGTATTTGAGATGATCAACAGATTGACAATCAACAAGAACCTACTGAGGGGAATTTTAAACAGGGTTGAAGTCTCATTATAGGACCTTGTCAAGTCACTCAATCCAATTTTCCTATCAGGTGCTAGAGAAAGATGAACAGGAAAGCTCTAGGGGGCTTACTGTGATGATACTAGTGCAGAAAAGTTGACAACAGAAGTGTAGAGCTATATTTTTCTGTCCTTTATATTGTGATGCACAGCAACACTAGGTGAATTACTCCAGTATATACGGTGCTTTTGCACATACTTCTATGTAAGAGTTAAAGGAATTCATTGGTAAAAAAATGGCATCACATTTTTTCAAAGAAAGGTTAATTTGACAGCTGAACTAGGAGGAAAATCGAGGGTGCTACCTGTAGGAAAAGTAAAAATTTTGCTTACAAAGGAAACCGTATGAAGGAGAGGGAAGAGCTGGTGACTGTAGGGAGAAAAGAAAAAGGATAATGGGAAAAGGTGAATGGGAATCAAATTACCCAGGCTGATAGGTCTTGGAAGTTTCAAACCAGAATTTCAACCAGAGCTAGGAGATATCTTGAGTCCCAGTATTCAGCTGGGAATTAAGAGACAATCAGGCTTTCTAGGAACCTGAATTAACTTTGCAGTGGCAGCTGAGTCAAGGGTGAATGTGCTTCAGAATATGACCTGAACTTTTCAACTTCAGTAGGCCTAAGAAAGCAGATGCAAAGAACTATATCTGATGGACAATTATTTGGAGTTAAATAATCTTTTTACAGGAAGGAGAAAGTAAGAAATATAAAAATGAAGGATAATTCTCTGTAGCTTTCACCTTAATTGTAATCTCATGCTATCACGTCTGGGCCAACCTGGTATGTAAGTGCCATGTAATGAGAAAAAAACAGATATTCTGTTACTTTCATATGAACTGACATATGGAGAATAATCAATCAGTAGCAGCATCTGAAAGTTTTCATGTAGTTCCTAAAAATATAAAAATTATTTTTTTTCTGTGACAATCTGAAGATAGGCAGCTAGATAACTAGTCAAAAGCATAAAAACATAGTCTTTTCCAGACTATTCTGCTATTGGAGTTAGAATTTTGCTCATGTGGAGCAAGAGAGAGTTAGAATTTCCAAACTGTCTGTTACCTTAGATGCTGTCAGAAGAAGAAAACAAAAACAAAAACAAAAAAAACAACAAAACCTTTTTTCTAAGCCTCCTCCTCTTCATTTCCTCTGTGTTAAACATTTATTATTCTAACATTCTGCAAAACTTGTTCTTAGTGATAGAGAGAAAAAGGCATGTGTAAAAATTTTTTTTATTCTCAATCATAGTATTTCCCATACTACTTTCACAGCTTGCTAGAAGACCAGTGAGTGAAGCTGAATTACCCATGCAGACCATGCTAAGACAAGAGTAGGAAATTGGTTCAACCTGAGCAATGGGCCTAACAAATGCAGGTTTGGTGTTAGCTCCACATGTAAACAATTGTTTGCATGGAACAGTATGATACAACTAAGACTCTAAAGAAGTGACTTAAGGAAAACAGTTACCTACCAAGACCAAATGACATGTTTCATGTAGGAAATCAGAATTTATTATCACGACAATAAATGGATAACTATTCACACTTCTAAAGTAAGCATGACCCATAGTTTTATGAGATATGAGTAGGACCATAGTAACAGGGAAATAAACAGATTTTTGACTAATAAGAGAGATAAATATTAACAGAATAAGAACTAACAGAGAAAATCAAGAGAAAAGAATGTATATGGTAGATATCCCAATGGGCAAACCATGTAAAAATACTCTTAACGAAAAAAGGGATTGAATAACTATGGAAGCCTGAAACTAAAATTGTCATTCTACAGGGTGGGGGAAAAAAAAGAGGAAAAGAACTACAAAGGAAGAAATAAAGCCAGGCTTCCAGTAAGAATAATACAAAGCTAATGAAAAAAATAAAATAAAATAAAATAAAAAACATAAATCAATTGATGGGAAATGTATTAAAAAGTAAACAATATTTTTAGAAACAAGTGAAAATTAACACTTTCTGTACGTATAACTGTTGGTAAAGAATGATTGAATGAATTCAAGATTTCATTTTGGACTTTGTGAGCTTGAAAATCTTTTCCAGACTAAATGAGACAATGATTTATTTCAAGTGCAATAAAGCTAAAATGACCAGAAGATACAATTAAAATGATTGACTATTTAATATGTATGGAAATAAAATGATTGAAATAGTATAAGAATGCTCAAAGTAAGAGAAAGATATGATTAACATGTTCACTTACTTTATATGTACCAAGAATATCTTTGTTACGTTCATTTTCCCAGGAAAATGTTGATAATTAGAAGAAAAAAAATAGGAGTATTTAAAGAACACAAAATTTCTAAATAAAAAGCCTATTTTACAAAGGTTGTGCATGCAGGATTTAAATCCACCAAATAATTTTGGCAGTAAGAGCTAAAAGTAGTGTTTTTAAAGGTTTTGTAAATGTTAAAATTAGGCTGGAGAATATGTTTCCTGTAAGAGTCAATTTTTGTCCATGCAATCTGGCTGTAAGTGCTGGAAAACAAGAGCATAATCTGTGTACCCATATCATGGAGTTAAGCTTTTCCCTTCAAATCCCTTTGTTATCCAGGAGACAAATGCTCTATTATTAGAGGCTGATGAAAAAAGTTTTCAGATTTGAAACAAGGGTTTATAACTGATATTGAAAGCAATTTGTTCAAAACCAGCTGCAAGTTCAGGTAATGCAGAAGTCCTCTCATTATTTACAATCATGTAAAATATAGGAAGATTTCAGTATTGAGTACTGAGTATCTTACCATTTCCATTAGCCTTATAATCATTTCAAAATTAGGAAGGCTAATGTGCCATTTACAAAAAATAAAAATAAAAATAAAACATTTTGATAGCAGTCCTGCCATGAACAGTCGTTACTACTCCCTGCTGGCTCATTCGACCACTGCAGCAGCTCATGCTTTGTAGTCACCCAAGAGTTTTTTGGCAATGCTGTGTTAAGTACATCCAATATTCAATTCAGTATGTACTGATTAAGTACATTTGACATTCAATTCAATATGTACTGACTGTAAGGAAGTTACGGGGAGGGAGAAACTGCGACTGAGCCTATTTGTATCATGCATGGAAACCAATCTCAGTCTTGAGGAAAAAACCTATGCACAAAAGAAAATGTGAATTACTTCTTCACCTCCCATTCTTTATACCCTGCCTCTCACTGCAGCATCTTGCACTATTTGTACAGCTGTTGTGGAAACTAAGTCAAAGAAGATATCTTTCTCAAGACAACCAGAGACAAAACAAAACCTAACTGCCTCCTTCACTAAATTTTATAACTTCTAATATTATTTATTTATTATTTCCCATGGAAATACACAACTAATCTTTTCATCTGGATGAGTAGCTGGTAGAGATCAATGCTATGGTGGAAATGTTGAAATAAATCTGACAATTTCTTGGAATAGGACAGTGAGAGAGGAAGTGAATCAGTACCTTCAACCACTCATACTATCAATTACAGTGTTCAGGGACAGACTCATTTAATATGTAGCTGTTTGAAGCAGACAATATTAATTTAAGCAACAGCAGACTGGGTATATGCAGTGTATGAGAGCAGATAGCTAAAATGAAAACATTAGTTATGAAAGGTCTGCAAGGAAAGACCATAATAGATGTCAAAAGAAAAAGAAACAGAGTCCAACAAGATGCAAAGATGAGCAAGAAAAGCACGAATGTTTTCTTCATTCTGCCTTTGAAATAGAAAATAATATGCATTTTGCAGCTCTTCATTTGAACAGCTAAAAAACATTTATGAGAATCACTTTCCTTTGTTTTGTTTTGTCCATTATAAATTCTTCCACAATACAAAGATTCTGCTTCATAGTGTGCATTTAATATTACGATGTCATCCTTTTTTTTTTTTTAGTATATCAGACAGGCAGTATTGCTTTGGTCATTTTAAAGTTCTCTTTCTGTGTACGCTGCTGCAGCTCCTGCCTTTTAGAAAAGGGCTGTTTTCTTGGACTCTCTCTGTAATAAATGAGCATAGAGAATCAAGAAAGTATATGCTGTAGTTTTCCGGGCAAGTAATGGAAGATAATTTAAAGGTCTTTTTTCCCAGTAGTTTTTATAAATCAATCAATTCGGGGCTACACTAGACATCAGACATGTCATTATATCTCTGGTTTTAACATTGCAGAAGCCAAACAAATAGTCATGTGAATACATGAATGCCCTTGATTCTTCAGCCCTCTCCTTCCAAACTTTGAGGGCTGTGTGATGAGCATCTATCAGATAAGGTCAAGACAAAAAAGTTGTTGAGTACCTTAACCATTTCCTAGTCTGTTGTTACCAGCCCCCCTGTGTCACTCACTCTTGGACATTTCCTTACCTGGTTGAGGTACCTTTCATGTTCTTCTTGACATCCCTTGCAAACTTCACTTCAGGTTGGACCATGGTTTTCCTGACTCCAACCCTACACAGCCTAGCAGCTTCCTTATACATTTCCCATGGTACCTGTCCCTGTTTCCACTGCCTGTGTATTTTCTACCTGCCCTCCAGTTGGACCATCAGGTCCAAGTTCAGCCATTCTCGTCTCTGGCTTTCCTTTCCTGACATCCTACATCTGGGAATGGAGAGCTCTTGTGACCTGAGGAAAGCTTCCTTAAAGATCTGCCAGCTCTGTTCCACACTCTTACCCATGGGGACAGTTTCCCAAGGGGCTTTGTTGACTAGCTCCCTGAAGAACTGAAAGTTAGGTTTCCTAAAATTTAGCACACTAATTTTACTCTTTGACTGTCTCATAACCCTGAGGAATTTGAACTCCACTATAACATGATCACTACAGTTCAGGCAACCTCCAATTCTGTTGTCATCAATTACTTCATGAGCAACAAATACAGTATTGAAACCTGTTGGGACTTTCTATTATGTGACTCAAGAAGACATTCTCAATGCATTCCATTAAAACTGTAAATTTCTGGTGTATATTCATCTAGAAAAAATGCTTCTTCAGTGCTCCAGTGATGATCTTTATCTGCATTTCTTAGAATCATAGAATCATAGAATGGTTTGGGTTGAAAGGGACCTCCAATATTATCAAGCTCCAACTGCTAGATCAGGCACTAGATCAGACTGCCCAAGGCCCCATCCAACCTGCCCTTGAACTGCCAAGAACAGGGCACTCACAACATCTCTGGGCAACCTATTCCAGCACCTCATCACCCTCTCAGTGAAAAGTAGAACACCCTATTGCTGTTTTGATATGTTTTGTTATGATACTGAATACAGATAAAACCAGACATGCTGCTATAATTTTGCATCTGCGTCAATGATGTGATATTCATTTTTTGGAATCTCCTCTATGTGTACTCCTAGTGGAAGAAAACTATTACAATAGAACAGAATATTTCAGCTGAAAGGGACTTTCAAATTTCATCTAGTTTAATTGGCCATCCACATCAGGGCTAATCAAATATTGAAGCGTATTACTGAGGGCATTGTCTAAGTGTCTCTTGAAAAATGACAAGCTTGGGGCACAAACCTCCTCTCTAGCTCCAGTCTTTAACAACCCTCCCTCTAAATATATATATATATATATTCAATATTCAGTCTGAACCTTCCATTATGTAACTTTGTGCCTCCCCTTGCATTCTTCCCCTACCAGGGAGAAGAGACTAGCGTATCCTTCTCTCTCTGTACTCCTCAGGGAGTTCCTGAGATACATGAGGTCATCATCTGTATTTGTTTCACTATACTACACAATTCAAGTTTCCTCAACCTCTTCTCATAGAACATACCTTCTACCCCTTTTACTAGCTTTGTTGCACTCCTCCAGATTCTTTCAAGGACTTTGAAATCCTTTTCGTAGTGTGGAACTCAGTAAATGGTATGCTAGGTGATACTGCACAAACACATATAGTGTGCATATAGTGGGAGAATCACCTCCTTTGACCAGACAGTTATACTGTTTTTAATGTACCCTAGAATGTGCCCTCTTGGCTGCCAGGGCTCACTGCTGGCTCTTGTTGAACCTACTACTAACCAGAAACATCAGATCCCTTTCTGCTGAGCTTTTCTTCAGTCACCTCTCTCCCAGTTTGTGCCTGTGTCCAGCATTACACCTTCCCAGGTGCAAACGTCTCATGCCACTCCAGAGAGTTAATGGCACCTCCTAGTTTTATGGAATGGCAGAGTGATAAAATTCTAAAATCATGGAATAGTAATGGACTTGTGTTCTAAAGAACTTTGTGTATTATGTAGATTAAAATACTTTTCCATGGGCATGGGTGCCACCTATGAGAGAAGGTTTAATATCAACAAATGTTCTGAGAGTGCTCTCCACTCCTGCATCTGGATAACTGACAAAAAACTTTGAATAGAACTGTCCCCAGCACTGAGCTGTGTAGAATACTGACAGTGACTGCCCTGCAGCCAGATGTAGTTCTATGTATGACAACCTTTTGAGCTCTATCATAAAGACTCTTTTGTATCCGAGTGCAATAAGATCTCAGTTATCTTGTATTTGGAAAGTCTTTCCAGGAGAATGTCTGGAGAAATTATCAGTCCTTTGTATGGTCAAAGAAGTACTGAAGAAGGATAAAGCTACTAGAGATGCTAGGTATCATAATGGTCACATGTTGTTCATTCACAACATGGAAGTAGGGAGTGTCACAGCCACATGTTATCATAATATAAAGGAACAAAAATACATCTCTGGCATTTCCTGGTGGGCCATGCTCATGCTGGCTCTTGTAGAGCCTATTGATGACAAATACCATCAGATCCCTTTCTGCTTTGGTAGAACTTGACCTTAAGGTACACAGAAAGAGGCACTGAGGAGGTACTGCAGAGAAAAGGATTGTGACAAAAACAAAAAATTAATGAGCTAGTAACATAGCAAAGGCAATAACATAGTTCGTGAGATTTGAGGCACGAAACATGGATAAATGTGAGTTATAACAATACTTTTAAGAATCAGTTTGGAAAATTGGAAATTCAAAAGATATGTGTCATCTTATTGTAAAGAGCAGTAAGAGTAACAGCAAGAGATGATGATAAGCTAATGTTGAGAGGAATGACCTGGAGTTTACAGGTTAAGAGCTAACTTCAGCGCTTGATTTTGGGTTATTGATATTTAATAAGTAAAACTCAACTGGCTGATTTTCAGGTGACTTTACAGAAGTTGACTTAGGAAAAAAGTCAACTTCTACAGCAGTTTGTGGAGTTTTCTGCCTATTAGATGCAGGACAACCAGCACCTGTTACAGAATACAAAGTTTCTGAGGATACAGAAGCCGCATCTCAGTCAAAATGTCATGAGATGGGAAAGTATTGAAGATGAGTGTTGAGTATTGAAGATGAGTATTGTGATGATGGGACACTGGCAGAGAGTCCCTGCTCGG
>VXAB01001063.1:1510-14577 GCA_013399175.1 Odontophorus gujanensis
CCCCGCCTGCGCTGACATCCCTCACCCCTCACTTCCAAGACTCCAGAACAAAGGCTCCGCGTCCAACCTGCCGCATGCACATACCTGGGACTGCTGTAGGGATCGCGGGCGAAGCTGACGGGCGCGCAACCGCGGCAGAACGAACCCGTCGCAGCGGCGTAAACCGCGGAGGACCGCCGCGGCCACGCGGCGATGTCAGCAGACGAGCACTGCGCCCGGGAAACGCAGCCCTCGCCGGCGGTCACCCGTGCCCCGTCGCGTCCCCACCGCGTCTCCGCGCCGTCCCCGCGCCGTCCCCGCGCCGTCCCCGCGCCGTCCCCGCGCCTGCGGTTGGCGGCGGCCACCCCACACAAAGCGAGGGGGGGCCGCGGGAGCCCCGCAGCGCCGCACCGGCACCGCCCCCGGCTACCTCGCCCGGCAGCGGAAGCCTTCCAGCCGCCATCGGCTGTCCCTCTCACAACGGCGGAAGGTGCCCCGGCCTTACGTCCCCACGTGCGTCCCGACCCGGTGCTCACCTCGCTGCTGGCCGCGGGGGTCTGGCGTCCCGCAGGGTGTGCACATGGGAGCCGTGCAGCGCCAGCCCAGCCCACTCCCCGCCCCGGCCCGCCCCCATGCCGCGCCCTCAGGCGGGGGGTGTCCGCGGGCGCCCGGTGCGGGCGCGGTGCTTGCTGAGCGCTCGTTGCTCCGGGACCCCGCCCTTCCCCGGCAGCCACGCGCGCTCGCCCGACGTCGTCGACGAGCTGCGGTGCGGTTTTGGGGTGCGTTTCTCAGGGAAACGCCTTGTTGTCGTCTGCCCACCATCAAGGCGCTGCTGCCGCTGCACGGTGGGTGTGCGCGACCGCTGCTACCACGTCCGCCCTCAGTTCGTCCCCGTGCTGGCTCGCTGGCCCCCAGCAGCGCGCGTCTGCTGGCACGCGTGGGCCCGGAGCAGCGCACCTTCACAGCCCGGCCCTGGGGGCCGCTCGGCGAGTAGGTGGCAAAGCCCACGGTCAGTCACAGAGCAGAGGAGATGCCCCTCGCCAGCTACCCAGCTGACATCGCTCCGCTGCTGCCTGAGCGCAGCCTGCGGCGCGGCTGGCCTGTCCCGTGCCCACGTCCCACCCGTCAATCGGTCGTGGCGGCTTTAGGCTGAGCCAGCGCCGACAGAGCTGCAGGACCGTGCTCTCCAGAGCCGGGATGCTACGTTTCGGGTGTCCCCACACTACTTTGCGGTGCTGTGCAAATCTGCCAGTGCCTCCGAGTAGCTGAAGTCCTTCTGGTCTTCAGAAGCAACCCAGCATAGGAAGGATGCAGAGCTGTTTGAGAGGGTCCTAAGGAAGGCCACAAAGAGGATCAGAGGGCTGAGCACCTCTCCTATGGAGAAAGGCTGAAGAAGCTGGGCTTTGGAGAACAGAAGGCTCCAGGGAGACCTCACTGTGGCCTTCCAGTACTTGAGGGGAGCTCATAAAGAGAAGGGACACTGTTTGCACACTCAGATAGTGACAGGACAAGGGGGAATGGCCTTAAACTTAAAGAGGGGATATTTAGGGTTAGATTATAAGAAAAAAAAATAAGTGAGCTACTGGCACAGTTGCCCTGAGTAGGTCTTCCAGGCCAGGCTGGATGGGGCCCAGGGCAGCCTGAGCTGATGTAAGCTCAGCTCCATTCCACTCTGCAGAGGACAAGGGGCACAACAGGCCTGCAGTAGGTTTCCATGGAGGAACCCTTTCATTAGCTACACCCAATTAGCATGGTACTTTACAAGAGCCTGCCTAGTTTCCACCTGTCCCACTGTAATTATTTTCAGTCTTGCAAAGCTGAACATCACCAGCTGTGGCACACACATGGTGGCAGATGGTGTGGAGGCACAGCCTGGACTGCAGGCATTGACTTACACATCCACCTTATCAAAACTGGCAGGCTTTTCAGGGCTTCAATGTTAAGAGATTTTATTGTCTTGAAAACATTATCAGAGGATTAAGCAAAATATGTCTGTTGATTTAAATTTGCTTTTGGAGCTTCTCCCACAGAAAATCGCAATAAACAACACTTTAGTACTGGAAGAATAAAAAGAAAAAAAAAAAGAAAAAAAAAACAACAAAAACAAAACAAAACAAAACAAAATATTTTTTTTTCAGCAAGAGCTCTGAAATTGTGCTGTCATTTTTTCCCAAGGGACCATGAGCTTTACTCAAGGAACAAAGAGATTCTCTGGCAGTCTGTGAAGCTGGCAGAATCAGCCTGGCCTGCAAGATAGAGCAGCACAAGCCCTGCAGACAGTACCTGTGACGAGCCCTTGTCACTCCCCTCTCATGGCAAGGCCTTAAGCCCCTGCTCTGTCATTCTACCTGGAAGAGAAGCACAAGCTCGGGATAAAAATTAACCCAAGTCAGAAAAAAATTCCTGTTCCTGACTCTGTCCAGGGCAGCATGCCAGGGTACAGGAGTGGATCGAGTTCCTCTGCTGCGCGTTGGCACTTTTGCAAGCAAGGGTTTAGCTAAAGTGTATGAAGGTAATGTGGTTCAGACCAAAGACCCTTCTAGCCCACCACTACCCAGGGCCAGAGCAGGCTGAAGCTTCCTGTACCTAACTGTTGTCAACCCAGGGGACTGCTGAGCCAGCAGAGGAGTTCTGCATAGTTTACAAGTGCCAGTGCAGGCAGGTGGAACTACTGGACTCCAGGTGCTCCATCTTAAAGTCTTTGCTTTCCAACCACAACAGGTGGCTGTGGCAGCACAGAGTATCCTCATGAATTTCATGCAGAGATGACCTCTGTTCAGAACAGTTAGCACAGGTCTTGCAGAGGCCAGTCGGACCAGCACACAGCTGAGTTAAACCTCCGGGCCCGGCTCACATCCTGTGACACCAGTTCTGTTTGTCAGTCCTGCATTGCTCAGGAGCTTCAGAATTTGCAGAGCAGAAGGGAATCGGAGCAGGGCCTGTGAGAGTATGCTAGCTTGGCAGAAGCCTTGGACTTACTGCCATTTTCACCACAGTTTAGGAAGGAAGTACTGGTTGCACACCAAGAATTGGTGATTAGTGGGCAAAGGAATGCCAGTGAACATACACATGGAGCAAAACCAAGAATTAAAACTAGAACTGTAGGTATACTTCTAATTTCCATGTCAGGATTCAAAGGAGAATGCCTTCCAAAAGCCAGAAGTAGCAACAGTCTGTATGTGTGTGCATGCATGCATAAGTGTATGAGTCAACTAGGTTAGCAACAGTAAAGAATCCTTTGTCTTTGGAGCTTCTCTAGTTGTATGGCATCCTATTAAAACTGATGGCTATTTTTTTTTCTTCAAGATACCACGGTAAGACACTAGTAACACTTCCTTCTCACCCCACACTGTCATTGTGCACAGCTTTTACTGACATGCAGTGGATCTATTTCGCTCTTGTCCATCTATCTGCTGCAGGGCTTCCACCCTTCCCAAAACCTCAGCTCCACTTTGAATGTAAACTCATCCTGTGTGTCGGCCGCTCTAGTGGGCTCTGCCAGCTCAGATTCCTGTCATTTTAGCAAACTGTCTGATAGGCATCTTTGTATCTCTGGTAGAGCTGCCACATGCAACATATCTCAGGTGAACAGAGGCCCATGCTGCACTCACCATGGTCTGTGGCTTTGGCTGTCACCCAGTTGGCTGAGAGCAACATGGGCTGCAAATGCTCCTTTCCCTTTTCTCTGCAGGCACAGATGACTTAATACACATTAGGTTTAGAGGAGGTATAATTTGCTGAGTGGGCTCAGTCTCAAAATGTAGAGCAGATGTCTTCCCTTACAGCAGGGCCTGCTGCATGCTGCGAGTGCCTGCACTGCAGGCACACCTGGAATGAAGCACCACTCAGCAGGAAAGCAGGGCAGCAGAATCAGGGTAGCAAAAAAAGCTGCATTTATCTGAAGCACTTGATTCACTCTGTGTCAATGGAGGACTGACCTGCAGGCCCAAGGGACAGGGCAGGCCCAAGGCAGAAAAGAATGTTTTCTGATCCCATTCACTAGAGGCAGGAAAGGCACTTCTGTGCACTAGATTCATGGAAGCCAGCAGCTAATACAGGAAATAGTAAAATTTTTTGTGTGTGTGATCTAGTCCAAATGGTTCCAACCCTACAGTGCCATATCCCATGGGTCAAAGCACCATCCACACTGGAAACTTGGGTTCAGCAAAGAGAAAAGATGTATTCCCTTCAAAACCTCACAGAAATCAAGAAAGGACATAGTCATGGATTTTCAGGAGGTGGCAGATACATGGATGTCTGTGAGTCAAAAGACTCAGCTGTCCCCAACAGACCAAGCTGCCACGCCATGCCCATAGCCAGCTGGCTTCATACCAAGATCAGACCTCCTCTCTGGTGCAAACTCTGTGCCATCAAGGGTCTGGCCAACCACAGACAGCTCTGCTCAAAGCTAAACAAAGAGTAGTTCACAGCATTTTCAGGCAACAGACACACCTTGTACCCTATGGACTCCTACAGAAAGCTACATAAACTGGAGAGACAACTCCACCTTCCCACATCTCATTTCACTTGTCCCAGCCTGAGCCCCATAGCAAGATATCCTCCAGCTTCCAGGTCTTCTTCAGACCCAACCTGGAGGGAGCAGTGTGACTCAGCAGCTGCAGACTTAAGTGTATGCTCTTCTGGCAAGTAAGACACTGAAGGTACCATGGGGAACTGGTTAGGTTCCCCACCTAACCAGTTAAGAAGTTTAGGTACCAGTGAGGAAATGTTCTTGGTTTATATATTTATTTATATTTGTGAGTTTACACGCACCAAAAAATCCCTTTCAAGTCTCTTCAAGAAAAGCCCTGCCTGGTTGGATCATTTGCATCACATCATGGTACCACAAACATTTTTTCCAGTAGAACTTCCGCTGCATCCCTCAGTTGCACAGCACAGGCTGGATGGGATGGCTAAAATTCCTGATACCTTCCAATCAATCACAAAGCCTGGCTAAATCCCCATATAGTCCTACATCTACAGCCTTGCTTCCAGAGGAAGATGAACTCCTCACAAAAATCTGTTCTCTATCTCTGTCACGTGCAGAAAATTGTTACTGGAGATCTTCCACAAGGTGACAGAGTAATGAGCTCCATCTTTGCTATGTCTCTTCTTCCTCTTCACTAATGACTTCCTCCAAGTCCCGAGACCCCCGCTCCGCTCTCCCTTTTACATAGGCTGCTTTGATCTGTTCCAGCTTACAGAGCTCTGTCTCCAGCTCTTCCCTGTGAATTCTCCTCCGGTTCCTCAGCAGTTTCATGGGGAAGGGGTTTAAATCATTGAAGGCAATGTTCATCAGCTTCCTACAATGGAAAAGAGGCCTGGTGAACCCATTTACTGGTTGAAATAGTAGCAGATACCCAAGTGTTTTAGGAGAGAGGGATTTCCCAGACCAACCCTCCCTGGTGCAGCTTGTCATATACTACCCTAGGATGCTGCAGAGTATTTCAGCTCTCTGCACTCGTCACCAAGCAGCAGAGTCATAAAGGAATCACAGGCAATTGCTTCTTACACAAACAATCCAAGGGAACCTTTTAAAGTACACTTTTAAGGTATGCAGCATGCAGTGAGGAGATGGGCTATCCAAAACCAACTCTGATGACTCATCTTCCTTGGAGGAGCAACAGTCCCTATGCTTGGCTCTTCTGATTATACAACTGTTCTTCTCAAGAACTTGGTGCTATTAAAGGCCACGAGCAGCACTGGGTTCCCAAATACCCTCATCACTTCAGTTGTAAGAAGCCCAGCAGGTAGGACTTCCAAGTTCCAGCTGCTGAAAGAAGAGGGCTGGCCCAGATTTTCTGACCAGGCCTGTTGTAGCATGGCTTTGTCCAAGCCAAACAGGCCTTAGGTAATACCATGCAGGTAAAGTCAGAAAAGAGGTACTTAGGTCTATGTCCCATTGACCTGCTAATGTATGCATCTCTGTTAACAGGCTAGTCACATCTCTTTTTAGGTTGACGTAACAGATGAACAAGTACAGACCTAAGATAGGAAATTGACAACACCTCACAGTCCATCCTACCTTCCATCCATGATCATCTTTGTGAAAAAACGTAGGTACTGGTAGATCTCCACACTGTCATGAATTCTTAGGATTTCCTCCTCATTGTATTTAAAAATTGCAAGAGCATAGCGGAAAATCACCTGAAAGGTTGAAAGGCAATTCAGTTGGCAAAGTCTTAGTAGTTGAGGGATCAGGCACTCTTGGCTTAAAACGTGGGGTAAGGGATATACACTACAGTACATGTGGTTGCTGAGCTCCTCCTGTACTCTGTAGGCTGCTTTAGGATGGGCCTAAAGAAGCACACAGCTAAACCCAAAAGAACAAACCCAAGAGAACAACCCTCCATAAGCTAATTTACAACTCTAGAGCATACCAGAGCCTCCAAAAGTACCCTAAAACTAATCTCACAAGGGTTTTCCACTTCCTTCTATGCAGAGGGACAGTGCAAGACTCATAATTATTTGCAGGAATATTAAATCTCTGCCCATCTTGTGATCCCTGTATCTGTCCACACTCAGCTGTGTCTGGGTTGTAGAGCAGAGAACACCATAACTTTTCATAGAACTGTTTTACAGAAGGGCTGTGTGCTGTCATGTCAGATGTGGTGCAGATGGAAGGAAGGCCAAGATTAAGGGTTTCACCTTAGTTCCTTCATACAAGAAGGCATCCCACACTCGCAGGAGGATGTCACTGACCAAGCTGTCCACAAAAGCCACCAGAAACCAGTTGAAGGTGATGAGTGAGACATCAATCTGATACTGGTCAAAATGAGCCATGAGGCGAGGCAGCTTCTCTGCTAGGAAGTCTTTGAAGACTCTCTGATCTACCTAAACTTGACCAAAAAGAAAAAAAAAAATTAAACAACAAGCAAAAATCATCCTAGAGATGAAGGAGAGGAACAGTGCAGCAGAACAGTGGCCTATGCATGCCACTGGTGCTGCCGTCTAGCCTAAATACATCCCACAGCATCCAGCCTAAATACATCCAGCACAGCATCTCACTGACTCTCAGTCCTTCTGATTTACTGAGCAGTAAACTTTTGTGTGGTATCAAGTGGAAATTGTGGAGCTGAAGCAGGGCTGAGATGTGCAGAAATGTGTTTTTCTCACACAGTGAGAAGAGTTCTCAACCACAAAGTCACAAGAGAAAACACTGAAACATCTTTCCACATTACTTTTATATTTATTTTCTGTGATGTCATCAGCAACCAGCAGAATGACAGAGACTAAAAGCATGCCCAGGACTGAACAACTGCATATGGCCTAATAGAATAAATATATAAGACCCCTCTCTGTCTTCACAAGAAAGAGCTAATCTTACTTCACTTCAGTGCTGTCTGTGCTTTGCTTGTAGCTGCATGAACCTAGACACAACATGCAGCTGGTGAGATCCTTTAATCAAGTTTACAAAGGCTTCATCTCAAGGAAACTTTGGTTTTGTGAGAGGAAGTGTACAGAGCAAGACCAGGGTTAGGTCTTTCCCTATACCATATCATATTACCATACCAGTTCTGTCAGCCTACTCACCTTTGGTCCTCCAATACAAACCAGTCGAAGTGATATGCTTTGGTCTTTCAAATCCGCAAGACCTTAACATTCTCAGCCAACTTTCACTTTATCAAGCCAGCCCAAAAAGACCCTAGACCTAACTCTTTATTTACGTCTTGACTAGATTTTCAGAGGCCAAACAAGAGGCCAGGAAGTCTTTCCAAAAAAGGCTCACCGATGATCATTTCTCAACAAACACAGGAGAGCCACCTGTCATTTTTTTTTCCCTCAACAGTCACTACTTGTCAAGTATTGACTGCAGTCTGTCAAATTTTGCTGTCAACACTACCAGCTCCAGATCACTACACCATAGACATTTTGCTGTCTGCATAGTAATTGGGCTGCTTCCCAAGTCTTCCCATTGACTTCAAACAGGAGGGTAAAACAACATTTTATATAAAATGGTCACGGTGTGTTCTGATCTGAGGGGAGCTCCAAAGCCAAAATTAAACTGCATTTATTCATAAACTGAAGCACAATGAATATAAAAATTCCTCCATCTGCACAGGGCACTCCAAAGATGGAGAGCAGTTTCCAAAGTAACATCAGCTCTAGAAAGGCACTTTATTAATATTTGGTTCTATGTCAGTTAGCCACTTCATTTTTACTGGGTCCTCCTTACAATAAATAACTGCACATTCAATGGGCACCTCTCCCATGACTAACCTGACATCTAAGTGATTATTCAGGAGTGGTGCCCCATTTCTTAAACAACTTTGTAACTGTAATGGAAAGAACTACAAAGTGATGTCAACTGTCAGAAGTCACACACACTGCAAGCTGACCACTTGTTTTGAAACCTTTACTGTAAATCATCACATCAGAGTACAAGCAGAAGTGAGAGTGCCAGCCCACCTGTGATGTTATCAGGGTGTCACTATAGTAGTCTGCTGGCATCAAGTTTTCCACAATATGGACTAGACACCAGAAAGCACTTTCTTCATCTTTCAGGACCAGCAGGGCAACAGCTGCCAACCTGTGACAAACAAGACAAAGTAAGGCAATACTGTACTGTAGGATGAGAGACAGTCCAACACAGGAACAGGAGAATCCAACATTCTTACTGGTCTGTCTCTAGCTCTGTGAGGGAGAACAGCTGGTCAGAGAAAAACCTGTTCTGCAAGGTTTCCTAAGGAACCCAGGGTCTATGCTTTCCTTTCCTGTGTGCCTCTGTCAGCAAACAGAAAGCATGAAAAACAGAGCTTTCACATCAAAACCAGGCTCCCAACTTAATGGAATGTTCTGCAGAGATACGTGCTTTCAGCAAAGTGTGCTGATTATGGCTATTTCATTGTGGGAAACAGCTCACTCAGAGACATTTCATATTTTGTGATATGGCTCACTTCATCCTCCCATCCATCCACCCTTACTCCCTTCAGCTCTGAGTTATCTATCTTTATCAGGATGGGAAGAGCTCAAGGCTGGGGAAGCATACAGAGGCTGGATCGGGCTTTCAGCAGTGTGATCTAGTGGAAGGTTTACCAGGGAGGCAGGGCAGGTTGGAAGTAGATTATCTTTAAAAGTCCCTCTCAATCTGATCAATTTTATGATTCTATAACATCTAATATCAAGGGATTTTTAGGGAAAACGTCTTTCTGAAAACCATCCAAAGAGCAATAGGAATAGCTTACACAGATTTTCCTCACATGAAAATGCATGACCAGAAACTCCCTTCTTGCAGCTAGTGATGGTGCCTCTTTTCATAGGCTACCCACTTCTAAGTCTGTTTTTAGCTTTTCTGTAGCCAAAATTCGGGAATTGAAAGAAGCTTTTAGATTCCCTGAGCCTCACAGACTGAGAGGTGCTGTTGTTCAGCCTGGAGGGGAGAAATTTCCAGGAGACCTGGTAGTGGCCTTCCAGCATCCAAAGGCTAAATGAAAAAAAGGGGACAGACTCTTTATCAGGAGCTGTTGTGATAGGACAAGAGGAAATAGTTTCACACTAAAAGAGAAGATACTTAGTTTCACACTAAAAGAGAAGATAGATTGGATATAAATAAGGTGGGTTTTTTTACAAAAAGAGTGGTGAGGCACTGGCACAGGTTGCCTAGAGAGCTCTCTGGTGGATGCCCTGTCCCTGGAGACATTCAGGATCAGGCTGGACTGGGCTCTGGGCACCCTGATCTAGCTGTAGGTGTCCATGTTTATTGCAGGGGAGATGGACTGGATGACCTTTAAGGGTCCTTTTCAACTCAAATGATTCTGTAATTCTTCTTCAGATACAACAAGATCAATTTCCTTAGCTTCTCCTCATGCATCATCTGCCCCAACTCCTAACACTTCCTAACATTTCCTCCAACTATTACCAGACGAAAGCAATCACTAGGGTGTTCTCCTGAGCACATTATGACTCACAGATTCAGCCTATATCTCATGACATTAATCTGAGACTGTATCACTCCACCTCCTACAGCTTTTCCTTCCTATTTGTAACTTACGGAAAAGACAAAAGTGTATTCTGTTGCTTGTTACAACACAGCAATAACACTGGGTGGAAAAAAGACACCACGTGCAGAACGCTGCAGAAAAATACCTAGAGCTAGTAGAGATCTAGAGAGAGACAGGAGCCTGGAACTGTTTGAATCACAGTCTGGAGAAAGTATCTACACTGTCTCAGTGCTATCCCATGAAGAAGCAGCACACTTGGTTCCTCACCTGTTCAGTCCCTGGCAGTATCCAATGGCAGGATTGTGCCAGGAGAATGCCAGAAGCACCCTTCGGAGCTTGAGGATAAGCTGGGAAGTGGGAGATGAAAAATGTTTGTTGTTGGTCAGTGTCCGGGGCAGGTCAAGCTCAATCTGCCGACAGGCAGGGTGCTCAGTGTTCTTGCTCTGTCTTAACAGCCGCTGGTAGTGGTCAGGCAGGTAGCTGCAGTGCCGGCTGATAATCCACTTCCACACCCACTGCCGATGCTCCATGGGAATGCCACTTCGAATAAGGCTTTTCAGCTCTGCAGAGGGACTCAGTTCTCCAATGCTATTCCACCTGTCACGAAGGGGCTTCTCCACTACTTCCTGACTCCGCAGGTTGTTGGATTTCATCTCCAGGGCTTGAATTTTGGCCAGAAGTTTCCAGTCCTCAACTTCATAGTCAGGTACAGTCATAAAGCCATACTCATCATATTCACTGGAAGGCACAAGGTAGAGGTTAATTCAAAGGCCAGTTCTGGTCCCCGTGTCAAGGGACACTGCCATACTCCTGTCACCCATGCCAGAGCACAGGTACTTCTCTGCCTCTCTGGCAGCCACGTGCATAAGCCTGAATCATCAAGACAAATGGTAGCCTGCATGAATGGCATAGACAGACACACGAACTCAAGTGTAGCTCTGCTCTGACCTGCAGTCTGACCACAGCAGACCTTTTCTCTTACCCCATCTGTTCTCCTACTCACAAGGTAGCATTTTGCTCAACTTGTATATCCCCTCCCTGCCATGTCCTAGCACAGAGATAGTTCTGCAGGGAGGGACTACAAAAGCTTCAGAGCATCAGAACGAAGAACAGAGGCTAACAGTCCCTTCTGGTGTCTCCCATGCACAATGCAAATCTCTTTCTAGTCAGAAAACTCCAGGAGCAATGATAGTAGTGCTTGTTGAGGGTTTGCGTATCCTCAGTCCACAGACCAGGCTACTTGTCAAGTGTCTCACAGAATCATGGAGATATAGGCTGGAAGGGATCACTGGGAATCATTAAGTCTAACCCCCTGCTATGTGCTTCCATAGGTTGCACAGGAAACAAGTCAGTCCATGTTCATGCTTGTTTTATCTTTAATAAATATGATAGGTATATGTTAGAAATTTCCAATTAATACAGTATTAATCTCAGCTAACATGGGGAGGTAAAGGGATTACAGCTCACCTCTACTGTAATACTTCCTGATCGCAAGGCAAAGCAAGAACCATACACACACATCCATAGCACTGCCCAAGTGAATTGCCAGAGAGACCCTGGCCTCAGAGTCTCAGGGTTACCTGGAGAATCTGAGTCTGATCAACCAGATATAATAGAATCTGCTATGAAACTAGGGCAGTAACTGTGTAGAAAAGCATAAACACAAATGCAAGGTCCTCAGCAGCACTGGTAGCAGAGCACTCTGGAGGTCTGCAGTCCAACCCCACTCGTTACCACAAGACCAGAGTGATGCAGAGTTAGAAACAGGGTAGTCATGGTTTTGTATGACTACATCTAGAAAACTCAAATGAATAAATATTCTCTACCTTACAGGGGACATCTCCTGCATCTTTGTACTTTGCTCTGGTGAGGCTGCACCTCAGGTACTGTGTTTAGGCCCCTCGCTACAAGAAAAGCCACTGAGGCACCGGAGCATCTCCAAAGAAGCACAACAAAACTGGTGATAGGACTGGAACATAAGGGAAACAGTTGAGAGTGCAGGAATTGTTTAGTCTGGAGAAGAGGAGGCTCACAGGAGCTCTTATCACTCTCTACAGCCACCTGGAAAGAAGCTGTAGTGAGGTGGGAATCAGCCTCTTCTCCCATGGGACTAGTGATAGGGCTTATTTCATTTTTAACTCCCCTTCCTGCAGTGATATGCTACTATCAGCAGTGCATGGTTTCCACATTACCATGTTTCCTCTACCTCTCCTTGTGTAAGGCCATGTCTCCAATTCTCTGCTATAGTCCTGTCTCAGATGTTCCTTGCCTGCAGATTCCCCTCCACTGACAGACTCCTGCAAAGGTGTGAATATCCCAAGTATATTACCTCACAGGATTCAGGTTCAGATCTTCTGCTCCTTCCTTCACATCCCACTGGAGTGCTTCCTGGATGAGGTTTCTCACCAACTCAGCATGGGAGCTGGGGAGGCCACAGACAGTCTCCTGCAGCTTCCGCAAGACTGTCAGGTATTTGCTCTCCATCTGGCAGTTTTGGGCTTGCAGGTAGGCACACTGATGGGAAAACAAGAAGCAACGAGTTAGCACATTGACCGTTCTTGCTGTGTTGCCACTGCACTGTACTATCTCAGCCCACAACAAAGGCTCCCGAATGGCAAGACCCCAGAAAACACATCCAACAGTTTTCTACAGCCATGTGAAGTTCAGACAAGAATGAACCACCACTGTCAATAAACAAACATAAGTTTCATAACTGAGCACACAACAGAAGTTATTTTTTGAATGAGAAACTTAATACAGCATCACCTGCTTACCTACTGCACTGCATTAGTGGGTGGACATATCCCAGGCAGCTCAGAGCCACCACTGCATCAGAGTTCTCCTCAGGGTCTTTCCCTGCAGCTTAGACAAGTTCTCTAATGCAGACTGAGCTGTATCCTGAAAATACACACCACTCAAGGGACTGAGTTGGAACCCCGACAACTTCAGGATACACAGCAGTATCACAAAGTGAACATGCTCCTGAGCAACCTCAGTACTATCGTACTACTACACAACATTTCCCAAGCACAAGAAGCTCAACTGAGTTCAAGCAGAGTAAAACTACCATGCTCCAGGGCATGCACAAAGAAAAAGGGGGGGGGGGGGGGAGGGGGGGGGGGGGGGGGGGGGGGAGAGAGGAAGAGG